>BLKR01003706.1:0-134540 GCA_011170035.1 Teleogryllus occipitalis | reverse complement strand
AAGAAAAGAGCAAAATGGCGTTAAAGTCATCTTATACATTACATTTAGCACTAACAGTGCCAAAAATTTAAAGAAAAATTGTGAGCTGTTATTGAGAAATTATTATTTCTAATATTTTTTAATATGGTACATATTTCACGTAATATTGCTCGCAAACAACTAATTTTTTCAAGGCAATAAACATGATATTAATGAAAGAACTAATTAAGGAGAACAAATTTTATTTTAAGGAAAAATATTCAATTTGGTAATACGGCGATATAATTTCAAACTTTTGAAAATTTTCGAAAATTCAGAGTTAATTGTGAAAATTGAACTTAGGCCATCTTGATTTGATTTGATTTTTTCGTGTTTCCGGGTGCGTCAACTTCTTTGGTCATTAGACCCGTTAGTGTAGTGCATGTTTTTTCTCAGGATATGCGCGGTGATCTTCCCCGCTGGATGGCGAGATCCGGCGCCGACCTACCGTCGTCTAGTGGGGTTTCCCCCTAACCAGGACTCCCACCAGCGGGGCACCGACCCAGCCGGAACAAGCTCTAAGCACCCGACCGGTCTCCCGGAATATGTGGTAGTGTAGTGCATGTTAGTGTAAGTGTGTGTGCGTAAGGGGAGAGGATAGGACAAGGAAGGGGAAGGACAGATCGCGCGCGGTCCGTGGCCCGTTTGGCAGGGCTCCGGTATTCGCCTGGTGTTGATCGGAGAAACCACGGAAAACTACCAATCAGAGCAGCCCGCCGCTAGAATTCTTCTCCAGACAGCGACTGAATTCGACCTAGCTGAAAAGCTAGTGTCGAAAATCCAGCCGCCGTCAGGACTCGAACCTAGGACCTCCCGGTCAGCGGCGCTGCAGCCACATCAGTCGATGCATTGAGCTACCGCTCTCGGTAGGCCATCTTTATAAGTAGCTATTATTTTTAATTCTTTAAAGGAAAAATTTGGAGCCGTTTTGAAGAAAATTTTGAAAATGTCCCTCACGGACGAAAATGATTGACGGACAGAATTTTTTTTTGTTATTTAAGTTCGCATCAATATCTAGGTCATTATCGACCACTATCGCAGTTAACGCTATGGTAACTATGAAGATGAAACGAAATGGTGATGATTAAGGGTGAAAGAACGAATTCAATTACAACCATGAACCCGCGACCCTTCGGTCCGACGACATAACTGCCTTAGCGATTTCGGCCACCGGGCCGGCGAAACATTTTCTTTATTTATCCAATAATTGCATATTATAATGCACTAAATGCAATTTTATGTTGATATTTCGATGATTCGATGGGACAATGGGAAAAATATAGTCTATGCGATCCCTATGATTAAATCTAAAGTCATGAACAAATAATACATGCACAACAATGTTTATATAATGCGTTATTTAGTGAACATTATTTAGTGTACTGATGTACACAGGTCACTTCCATTTCCATCAGGCGTAATACTAAACACATAAACCATCCTGTAAATATTGTATTGGTTAAGCTTAAAGCAACTTGAAAGAAACTAATACACTTCACTTTAATTTTTAATCAATACTCCTTTCCTTCTGAATAGCTTGACATTAGAATCGCGCTTTTGTGCAGCAGAAACAATTAGTGTGTTCGTCACTATGGAAATATTGAAAAACATATGAAAAATATTCGAAATAATATTTTTTAGGTAGGAGGTCATAAATACACTTATTAGTCTAAATGTAGCACCAGAGCATTCAGACTGTTTAATAACACAATGTCATGAAATTCATCCAGTAGATAAAATACAACAAAAGTTGTGCTTTGATTCCATATTTAAAATACCAATAAAATACTTTCTCACCATACAACTACTTGCCATACTACTTACGTTGTAAAGAGGAAGTATTGTAATGTTGGACCCAAATGTGGACATTTTTGGTGAGAACTAGTATTGTGGTTCGTAATGACGGAAAGTGGATAAATCTTGTTCCTAAATAATTTTTTACAGGTGTAGTCAGAATTAATGTTTTTTAACCTTTAAAAATTGGTTTAGACAGAATTTTCAACAAGAATTGATTTGTTCTTGATTTTTGTATCAGAACAAAGTACTTTTATTAAAATGGTGCTGGTCCGATTTCGTTGAATTCTATGAATTTTCGAAAATTACAAAACTAATTTTTTTTATCTTCTTACAACTACAATATATGAAGATTAAGATTATTTTCTAAATGAAGTCCCTTCATGAAAATTAGATTTTCAAATAAGATTCACGATCAAATTTTTTTCAAAATATAACTTATTTTGAAGTAATTTTGCGTGACATAAAATCAGTTTCAAAACCAAAATCTTCCCGAAAACGAATCCAATTTTTTTTAAAACTTTTTAAATGTATGGAACTATATGCACTGAATATCATGATATAAACGTTATTTCAAAATAACCTTTTAAATCTACAAAAATTACACATATGTTTATTCAAGTAGTGTTAAAGTATTACATACAACCCATATTTCATGTAACGGATACAAATAATGCGAGAAAGTACGAGCCGTTGTGACACCACTAATTCTTTTCTGTTGTTCTCGAATATGTTGCCATGACCAGAATAGGTTGTCCCCTTGGCATCATGAGTGGCCGACCGCACCCACTTCCCCATGCGAGTAAACAGCAGGAAGCTTTGTGTGGCTTTGCGAGTCCGGCCCGGCTCCGCCCCGACTCGCCCGACGGAAGCGGGCTGTGACTAAGAACATCCAGCGTAGGCAGCGACCTTTTCTCCGACAGGGACGCCGCTCGGCGGAGGGGAAGCACGAGCTGAACGTCAATGCGCGTCGAGCCAACAACACCACTTTATTAGAAGCGGTCAAACAAGTGAACGCCTGGGGTCAATAAGCCCGTTTAAAATTTATGAACGTATAACGAAACTAATTCAGTTACAAAGTGGCACACACGTTCTCGCACTAGTGAGTTTTCTAATCTCTTTAAGCTAGCTTTTCGAAATTGCCCCGTCTTCCCAGCTTGCTACTTATCTGCGCCTAATACACAATTTTTCACATTTATTCATTTGTTCCCTAAAAGTAGAATTGAAGTACTACTTTATTATTTATATGGCAGAGTCAAACATGAATCTATGCAAATTTTAATAGACAAATTTGGAGTCGTTCTTGAGAAAATGTCGTTTGAGCGTTTCAGAAAATGCGCAATTTTGATCTCAATTTCACATAAAACGTCTCAGATACCGAGAAAATTCATAACAACTCATTTGAAGCTCATGTTTTTGCACATGCAACGATGTATCAAAATGTAAATATGTAAATGTTTACATTGCCCATACTTTAAATGTTAACGATGTGATTTATTATATAAAATTAAAATTTCATAATTTAAATGTTAACGATGTTATTTATTTTAAATCTGAATTTTATGATAAATCAAAATAAGTAATCAAAATGGCGCATGTGTCATATATTTAAGTGCATTTGAATCTAACCGCCACAAAAGCTTTAAGAAAAAAATTGAATCCGTTTTTGATCAAATTTTGTTAGAGCTTTTCGGAAAGGATAATTTCAAGCTCATTTTCACATACTTTGCTTTTGAGAAACTTTATTAGAAATCATTTATGCATTGTACTCACGAAACGTAATACAAACAGGCCCGTAAATTAAATATTTAAGTTGTGAGAGATCAATAACTACTAGAGCTACAAATGGCACAAACTTTCTCGTACTGGTCAGTTTTCTAATTTCTTTGGTTTGGGATAGCTTTTCGGACTTGCCACAAACTCTTTCTAGCTGCCATCTATCGCAGCCCAAAGTACATTTTTAAAAATAATTTTCTCAATTGTTCGGTTTCCCTCTAAATAGTAGAATCAAAATATTACTTTAAGAATATTATAGAAAAGTAAAAACCCGCCCTATAAGGAAAATTTTATTGCAAACTTTGGAGCCGTTTTTAAGAAAATGTCGTGTGTTACTGTAAATACGATATTTGAAGCTCTTTTTCATAGAAAAGTTTCGAGTGTTCTTTTATTACAAGTCATTTGAAGCACTTCCACTCACAAATGCAATAATGTACACAAATCGCAGTAAATGTGCGTGTTAAAGGCGTGGGAGATATTTAAATAAATACATTTGTGTAATTTTTTAAAAACAAAAAATGCAGCAAAATTACTTTTATGTTATCTTAAACAGTGTAATTAGCACTACCCGTACGAAAAATTTTAAGAAAAAACTTTGTAGCCGCTTTTTGAGAAAATGACGTATACTACTCATATTCTCATTTACAGTAATTTGTATACGTTATTGCATTTGTGAATGGAAATGCATCAAATGACTTCCAAAGAAGATTTTTGGAAACTCGAAAGTTTTCTAAGAAAACGAAACTCACATTACATGTATTCATTCCTTTTGTAAATAGTAAACAATTTATGTTTCTGGAGTGTTTCTACGTTTCTTTAAGAAATTTTAGCACAGAAAGTATTTTTTCAAACCAACTTTCGAGTGCTTATTGCGGTTCAACCATTAGAAATTTCGAAGGAGAGTATCAGACCAAATATGCTTAAAATTGAATAAGGAGCTTATTTACAACATTTCGATTCCTCCTTGGATATATTTGGTATATTTTAAGTGATTGCAGTATTCGCGAAAACCGTTTTGTTACAGTATTTATTATATTGGCATGGTATAAAATAGTAATTTATTTGTTGTTCTTGAGCAGAATACGTGCTATTTGTTAGAAAACTAACATGTGAGGTTTTATTCCGCAGCACTTACATGCAGCTTACTTGCCACCAGTATATAATTCCGGAAGTGGGAGAAAATTGTGTGAGAATGATAGCACCTACAGTGTAGCGTAATATTTCTTTTAATTTGATATCAACTCAAAATCTCTTGGAAAATAATAGAACTTGTGAACGTTTTACTTTAGCAATGAAAATATGCAAACGATGCGATCATCAAATCCTTATGTTTGATGCCCTCCCCCTTCACTTCACTGCCGCTTGGTGAAGCTACATTTTTTTTTCCTTTATCCATTAATCACTACAGCGTAATCACTCGCGTTGCAGCGTAATTCAGTGGTTTAAACAGAGTTATTTCTCAATATAATATTTTCACATTATAGTAAAACAGATTTAGTAAAAATTTAGTTTCTCAAAACTGAAGTAGTTACTCATTTACGTGAAGAATATGATATTGTCCTTGAAGTATCAATAACCAGCTGTTGCTGTATCAGTGATCAGAAGTATCAACTGCAAAAGTTGAGTGAATATTCAATTTATTGTGACATGATGAAAGGTAAAAATCTCGAATTATGAAATGTTCCAGTGGGTGGAACAGTGGTGGAGTTTTAAAGTGGCGGAGGAGGTACAAAAACGTACTAAAGCAAATTAACAAACATTTTCTACGTGATTACATAAACTAGGAAATACAGCACTTCATTCCAATGAACAAGCCGACAATATTTATTCACATTCGCAACAAATGTGAAAAGCATTGATCTGCCTGTGATGGCTGTGTTGTCCGCTGACAGCGATTTTAAAAGTATATTTATTTCATTTCTTTTCATTATACAGTATTTCATGGGCTTTGATGGCTTAGGGTATTGATTGACACCACTACAGTGCTTCTGACCGGGAAGTCCTAGGGTTCAAGTCCCGACGGTGCCCCGCGATGGTAGGATTTTCGACACTAGCCAGATAGCAGGGTGGAGTTCAGCTGAGGAAAATTCTAGCGGCCGGCTGCTTTGATCGGTAGTTTTCCGTGCGTTTTCCGATCAACATCAGGCGAATGCTGGAGCAAAACCTTAACAACCGCGCGCGATCTTTTCTTCCTCCTCCTTGTCCTAGCCTTACCTCTTACACGCACTACACTTCCACACACATCGGGAGACCACTCGGGAGCTCAGAGCTTGTCCCGACTGGGGCGGTGCCCCACCGGTGGGAGACACTTGTTTGGGGAAACCTCCAGCAAGTCGACGTGGAGGTCGACGCCGGATCTCGTCAACAGCAGGTTCACTGTCACTTTCCGCGATAAAAATGCACTGCACTTACGGGATTAATGATGCGCAGCAGTTAAGTTAGTTAGCAATTGACGCGCCCGGAAACATAAATAATTTTCTTTCTATAATTGTTTTGTGTCTCTAATTGTCTTATAATAATTTCCGCTCAATATTTTGCAACTTTTGCTTCGCAAGCCGCTATTATTTTAGAGATTTTTGGAACAAGTGGCGTCATATATGCGGTATTCAGCGAGTACCGAGCTTTAGGAGGATTTGCTCGCTATTACACCAAGGACAAAACCTTGCTTGCCCCGATTTGTCTAGCGCTCGACCTACCCTCAGCATGTCCGTCTTTTATGACACATCAAAAGAATAGAACATTCGAGGAGCACCTCGGCTACTCGGGATTGAACGAGCAGCCACTCGGTGCTTGTTGAATGCCAATTGTGGAGCGCCGCCTTCACAAGCCATTGTTTATGCAGCCCACAACAAACACGTTCTTTCATTTTGGCATCTATTCTTTCACGCGAGATCATCCGCAATCAACAGCGGATGTTTGACAGGACGATTGCCTTGCGCGTAGAAAAGTATGAGTTTCAATAAACGCAAATCGCTCGAGAATATCCTAAAATACGTATTTCTCAAATTTCAAAAAATCCTAATTTTAAAGCTTTTTTTGAATTTTATATTGCTTTCTATAAATATACCTTTCAAAATAATAAATATGTTTCTTTGCCACAATTCATCGTTTTTTTCCCTGAAGCACAAGTCGTATGTGATGCAAGATATCAAAATATTAATTCCATTAAATAATAACTCAATTTAGTTTGAAGCAAATTCTTATTATATTTTAACATTTCGTACTGTACATCGAAGACATGCCGAATCAAAGAACATTAGTTCATTCAAATAAAGGAAAACGATGTTTTATAACAACAGAATATGTATATACTGCGACATGATTACTTGAAAACTCTTTATATTTGCTTTGAGATCTGTTATATACATTTTGATCTGTTGCTGCTGATATGTAAATATATAGTTAACGTGAATAACGCAGTTTCGGAAAGCCAATCAACCTTTTTAGAGGACATGCGTAAAAAACACAATCGTACAGTAGGACAAGTCAATTTTGAGCGCGTACACCTGTTTCTATTAAGCGTTTCTTCATAAATAATTTTTACAGGGCAACGTCCAACTTACAGTGGCTGATTAAACAAGCTTCGATAAAATTCCTGGAATACGGCTCTCCCACTTGAATATTAAGGTCGAAACGGTCTGCTGTTCAACAAACGGATGCGGTGGGGCGGGTAGCCAGTGGGGCTGCCGGATTCGTGAGCACGGGAGGGGATGAGCGGCGCTGCGGCGGCGGGGGCGGGGGCGCGGTTTTCCCTCCGCTGCAGGCAGCGCGTCGCCGCCACGTGCGGCGCCCGCGTGACTCATACGATGCGCCGCCCTTCGCTGCTTTATCTGCGGTCGGGGCGCCTGGGGCCTCGCCTACGTCGCGAACACGCTCCGGATTTGGGGCCGCGCGCCTCCCTACTGGGAAAACGAACCAAAATGAAAATAAAGGGCTATAAATAAACAAAAATATTTGTTTAGTGTTGTTGGTTCCCGTTCGGCATCACTCTTTCGGGGTTTTTGATGCATGTGTGGCGGCTAATGTCCGGATCTGGCTAATTCGCGAATTTGACGGTTAATGCCCAGATGATCCACATTGGGTGGATAACGGCCAAAATAGGAACAATTTCGAAGCATACTTTGCATTTAAGCCGAATGAAGTGCACATTAGCCAACGTGAGGTGGCCAGAGTAGGTGAAGTACGTTACGATAACGAGGAAGTGCAGGTGGTACATGATAAATATTTACGACTGCTGGAGGGACGTTTCTAAGGCTAGTCAGAGTCAGTGTGGTTACGAGTTAAGATTTCTACAATGTCACTCGTAAATTTCTATTTACACGATACCACCTCGCCCACCGACTCTCGCGATTTACATTTTATTATTTTATTTAATAGGTAATTATTACATACAAATTAGATAACTTGACACTACGTGGCTAGGTCGAAGGCCTTTAAGCCATTACAATACCTACATCCTACCGCGTTCTGACGTTTCGAATTCTGGTATTCACCCCGAATGGTCTCTCCATCGCATCAAAGTCGCGGAAAAGAGATCATAAAGTATGGCTGAAGGAAAAAACCCTGAAGGGGAAAAAACCTGCCGTCAGAAGCTGAATACATACTAATCTAAATGTAAATCTAAATCTAATGTAAAATCTGCCCTCCTTCTTGTATTGTAATTATGTAAATGTAAACATTTAACTGGTTAGGCGGAAGAGCAGGCCTTACGGCCTGAGCCTCGCCAGAAATAAAGACATTATTATTATTATTATTATTATTATTATTATTATTATTATTATTATTATTATTATTATTATTATTATCTATCAGACTTTTTTAAGCTATTTATTTATTTTCTTGAGCGGACGTTACACATTCTCCCTCCAGGGATTGGCTTCCTCAGCATCTGAAACCAAACAACACCACAGACGATCGTCCGTACCAACGCCTCTGCCCTTGCATTTCCGATTCCCATAAAACATTTGTGCAATGCAGCTGCGTAGCTTCAGGCGAGACACGATTTACTCAAATAAAAGATTTACAAGTAGTACTTATATTAAAACTTCAATAGATTTTTCCCCCAGGGCTTTCTCCAGCCAATAGCCGGTTACCCTTTACGTCCCAATGGGACACATATTCGACCCTACACTAGATACCGACTCCTCTAATCTGCGGTCAGCTGAGCAGAATGCGAGGCCCTCCACACAACACATACATGAGAGACAAGGGACAAACAGCCATGCCCAAGGCACGGTCCGAAGCGCTGAGTCGGTACACGCTCTTTTCCACCTCGGCACCCAGGTCGGCCAATAGGTGAAATTCTTCAATCCTAACACTGTCATGCGAGAGGGCGATGAGTCAGCGCCCTGCCTGCGACGGTACGAGACAGCCAAGGATCTCAGGGCAACGCCTGGCAGGCGCTCCTCAGAAGAGACACTTTGCGACGTGTCTTTAAAGGTTCAATTTTCCCTAAGGACAAGCTGGGCGCGGTTCGCAGCCACCGAAAGAGAAACCCAAGTATGGGGTCTTATTAAGGGCGCAAAGTACATCGATTAATCCGCTTGGTTAGGCATGTCTACTCCTGGTTGGGGTCATTTCAGTACTTCCTGGTTGGAGTATTTATTTGTGTGTGTGTTTGTGTGTGTGTTTCACGCGTGGTTCAAGCATGGTTCAAGGGTTGACAGGGTGGCAAAATAAATTTAAAAAAATGAATAGAGATGGAATACATTAAATACACTTTCCTGATTCCATTATAATAATTTAAAAACTAATTAATAATAAAAACGATTATCAAACCGCTGGACTGTTGTATTATAAAGATGATGATCTATTGTAAAGAGATTTCTGCGAAAAGTTGCAACAATTCTATTTTGAAATCACGATAAGAGCATATCACAATGTAACCATCCCGGCCCCATTCAGAAGTCACTAAAATACAAGCAATCAGATAAATTTTGACTGAAATAATTAATTGTTTGTGATTCAGTATTGTCATTATTGGTATTGTCGATATTATTATTATTATTATTATTATTATTATTATTATTATTATTATTATTACTACTGAAGGCATCCTGTAAGTTACGCTTACGGAGATAACTATTCTTGGAAATCACCACTTCGAAAAATGTCTGCCCTTGGTGTGGCTGTGAACCCCTTTACTTTTGTGTTGCTACGCCACCGGTGCAATTCCGAATTTACAAAGCATTTTATGCAAAAATATTTCTTGCAAATACACAAGACACCTCACATTCAGACAACCACCTCAGCCTTTAACAAACTGAGGAAATTTTCAATTCCAAGAATCTAAATTTAAAACGCAGTGAGCATCTCTAATGATTACGGTTTAATTTCACACAGAGGTAAACAATGTAACTACAAGTGGAAATGTTTATGCACTAATAATGCATTTGCAAAATGTAGAGATATTCGTTTACAGTTATACACGATACACTAGAAAAACACAAACTCGACAAACTCCCGGACTTCCCGAAACGGACATCGTGACCTTCAAGACAACTTACAGATCCGTCTCACGATCCGGGCTATACTATGTCACCTGGACTGTCAAACCGGACAAGGGATTTGCGACTGGCAGGATATAAATTTACATCCAACAGGATGAATTTCACATGCACAAGCTGCACATTCAACTGAATACTGCAAAGATTCAGAAACTGAATACTGCAAACGAGAAACCATACTGATTGCATCGAATCTACCTCCAATATTCTGGTTCCCATCACTTGGCCACTTTGCACCAATTACAATTTACAGATACGCTCTAAAATAATACATTAAATAAAAACAACATTCCACATTCTGTCTACAATGATATTTCAAAGTTGTCAAGAACTACGATCAAGAATCCCACTTTTTTGTTTGGTAAAAAATGTTCAACCGGAATTCTGATCACGAGCGCCAAATGATATCAGAGCTATTCTAGAAATTCCATCGATCCTGATATTCGCAGTTATTTTGATCCAATGTACTCATGATTTTGAACAAAACAGCAACCAGCTCCAGCAAAATTCTCATGTCATTCAATAGCAGACGATGAGTCTTTCAGAAGCATAAGTGCGTTTAGCACAAGCTACTAACCTCCCCAAACTGCAACTAGAATTATACGCAACTCTTATACAATGTCTCCATTATTATAGTCGAGTGTGAACCAAGAGATTCCTAATGTCATTTTTGATGTCACCTCTAAACACGATTAAATACCTTAAGTAGACTTCATCAGAAGTATAAATATTTTGGACTAATTTCATTTTAAATCATGTATCATTTAAAAAGCCTACTATAATATTTGATTTATTACAATTTTATATCAATTGCGATAGCGAAACCGTAAATAGTACAATATCAGATGTTTCAAATTGGTTCCGAAATAACAAATTAATAGTAAACGAAAAGAAAACGGTTTTAATGCAGTTTTACATTTCAAATAAACAATTCTGTGCTCCATTGAAAATGAACAGTGTACCATTGACTGATGTTAAGGCAACAAAATTTTTAGGTCTCTCAATTCAGTCAAACCTTAAATGGAACGTCCATTTAAATGAATTGAACACAAAATTAAGTTTATTATGCTACGCGTTCAGAATTCTTGCAAATTCAGTCAGCCTTCATACTGCTTGTTGTGTATACTTCGCGAATGTTCATTCCCGCCTGAGATATGGCATAATATTCTGGGAAAATACATCTTATAGCTCCCAGACTTTTAGATTACAAAAACGAATTGTACGAATAATAACCAAATCCCACCCACGTGATTCATGTAAGCCTCTCTTCATTAATCTAGGAATTCTACCATTACCGTGTCTTTTTATTTACGAATCAGTGGTTTTTGTAAAAATGACTTGCTTAAGGGCGGGAATATATTTTCAGAAAATGCCGAAGTCTATTACTATAACACTCGACGTAGAAATCATATTCATCAGGTGACAGTATCAACAGCACATTACAAAAAATTCACATACAATACATGTACATTATTTTACAACACTTTGCCAGATGACATTAAACGATTAAATTCAATAGAAAAGTTTAAATCCCAAGTGAAATCGTTTCTGCTGCATAACTGTTTTTATACAATTAGAGACTATACTGAGCACCACAAGAAAAGTAACATTAATTTTAACAATGATACATAATGCATTAATTACCATTTGGACTGTATAAATGAGTATAAACAACCTGTAACAACTATTGTAACACAGCTTCCGGGTCAATGACCCCATCTCGATCAGGTTTTTCGTCCAGTTTCCCTGATCCATTGAGCAAATGCTGAGATGGCCCCTTGTTTTGCTTCTGGAGATAAATGTAACTTCATTTTCTGTGCACGTCTTCTAGAATTCAGTGGGAAATACAATTATTCAAATTATCGTTTCCATGTTGTCGCGGCAGGAAGAAATAAGAGCCAAAATTTATTGCTTATTTATCCTTGAAAATAGATTTTATTACATGGGAGTTTTTTTGTTTGTTTTTTTCTCCCTTTCAAAATTAAAAATTTATTGCTTATTTATCCTTGAAAATAGATTTTATTACATGGGAGTTTTTTTGTTTTTTTTCTCCCTTTCAAAATTCAAAACTTAAGTAGTATATGACTTAGTGTAGGGATCACAGAATTTTGAAAATGTGCACACAATTCACTTTTCCCCATAGCACGTCATACGCAGTTTTTTTAACTGTTTTTTGACGTAAAATAAATAAAAAATAAAATAGCTCTTTTCCAAATTGTTTGTGCAACATCAAATACTTTTAGAGCACATGCAACGTCGTATCTTAAATACACAAATAAATAAATCAAGGCTCCTCGATGCGTATGGCATATTTTGTCATACGTAAAACGATTTGTGGGATTTAGTGGTAGGTGTTATATTTTTCGTTAATAACAATGACTTTCGCAAAAATAATATGAACAATCTAGTGCAAACAAATTTATCATATTGATACAAATATTTGATAAAAATATTTTTTGTATTTCAGCATTATAAACGACCTTTTCTCTTGCAAGAAATCGTTCAGAATCGGACATTTTACGGCACAAATGATGGCATATTAACTTTTACGGCACGAATGATTGCGTCATCACAAATTCATCCAATCGCAGCGAGAGATTCGTGGGGAGGTAGAGATAAACGGAACAGCCGGCCAGCGTTATCTCGCACAGATGTCAAACACCCGAGACCTCACCAGAAAGTTTCCGCAATATTAAGTTTGATTCTCTTGTAAATTTATAAAGCTGTTATACAAAAAAAAGTGTATGCAACTCGTTTATAATGTTGCTTTATTGCATTCGTACAAATTTGAAAACTCGCTCCTAACGTCACTCATTTTCAAAACATATACTCATGCAATAAAGCTCAACATTATAAACTAAGTGCATAAACTACTATTTTAATTACACTTTAAAAATACTTAGTTTTTTTAGAAAAACAAGAGTACTTTAATTTCCTAGGTTTTCGACAATCGTCTCTCGTGTTTTGTTTGCATACTCTGATTAAGACATTTCCATCACGTACAAACTACTATTTCCTTTAAATCCTACGTAGCATTCTAGATCCATTGATCCGCACGTGTCACGAAATACGTTGAGCTCGAAGGCCTCTAAAGACTGTCATGACCTTCCTTCGACCCTAAATTTCTCGGAATAGCGAAGCGGTTTCCTTCGCTTGAAGTACATCTGGTGCAAAGCGCGTCAATACGGCGTACACACGTGACCGCCCAAGGAGAAATCGAACCAGGCCCCATTGCAAGGGAGTCGTGGCCGACGCGTGAGGCATATGGTTCGGCAGGATTGGGGCCGGGGGCATCGAATCAAAATTGAAATATTTCGTAGATAAACTGATAAAATTGTTTACAGAAGCATCTAAAATGTTACATCTGTTTTACTATTAACAATTCAAAATAGCATCGAAGGAGTCAATACATTCGTTACATCCTATTTTACATCTAAAACATAAATCTATCTATATATCTAACTAAATAACTAGCTCACTCTACATGTATAGTATCACTATCAATGTTATTATCTACATCACTATCTATATTACTCAATATCTATATATAGTATTTTCTGTTTAAAGAACGAAACACTTTGAGTTTTCGTTTACAATGAAATTTCAGCTTTCCACAGAGGCAAATTTCCTAATTTTTTTTTTTTTAGTTTCTCGCATACGTGCTATAGATCGAGTAATATACGTAGTCGTATAGAAAAAGTTATGTAATGCTGCGGAATATCGATTTCGAGATTTCAACGGAAATGTCCCCTTAAACAGAAAAAAGTGTTTTTTCTTTTCAAAACGTTCGTCTGTCTCTCTGTCCGTCTCTTAATACAAATTCTTCAAACAAAATTCATATAAGACGAAGTTTTACTCCTCTATTACATTCTTAGTCATGTTTCAGTTCTACCATTAGGGGAGCGAAAAAATGGGAAAATGTGAAAAAAAATTATGATTGGGTGACGATAGATGGCAGCTGAGAAGAAGGTGGGGCTAAACCGAAATCTAGCCCAGACCAACGAAATTAGATAACTAACTAGTACAACAAAGTCAGCCATTCTGTGGCACCACTAATCTTCAACTGAAAAGAAGTGGACCCTAGATGTGTTCTCACACTCTCTTATTAGCTGATTTATAGGAAAACATTAAATTTTTATAATACAATATAATCAATACTGAACGCCTGAACGCTTGTATGCCGTAATTTTTACGGCAAAACGTAAAAACCTCAAAACGTTTATAACGTCTTCTGAACGCTTATATGCCGTATTTTATGTTTTCAAAACATATTTCAATACAATATTGTAGTCGGCCTTGGTAGGATATACTTGCATCGTGAGGTTACAGTTGAAGCGAAGATAGGGAGTTTTTTTAAGTTCGAAGATTGAGTTTTTTAAATGGAAAGATCAGTGCGCGTATACAAGCACAATGTCCAGCATGCGTGTCTCTTTACGAAATATTTTCAGTGGTCGTAATTACGAGGAAAGCATTAACTTTTTAAGCTACGGTGGATAGGAGGATATCTAACTATGATCCACTATTACATTCAAAAACACATCTTGGTGAAAATGGTAAATATAAAACATTTCAATTTTATTTTCAGAAGCATATTTAATATTTGGGTTCTCTCTGAATAGTAACAGTAATTGTATTGTTTCAGAATTTGTAAACCACCTTTATTAATTAGTTTTGAAGGATAATTATCGAACGATATGAAACAACACTTTGGGGTTTGGAATTTCCAAATAAGGCAAATGTTGTACTTCTCTGATGTAACGTTCTACAGCTCTTCCTCGTGTGCGATGTAATCGCAGGGGTTCAACTACTTTGCAGTTCATTTGGTAGTGAATTCACTGAACGACTGTTTTCTAGAGATCAATGAAAGGAGTTCCAGAAAAAAACATATACTAGTACTTGTTGTCAATGTTCAATTTAAAAATCCCATAAACATTATTTTAAGACGTTGGAAACTGAACATATAACATTCTAAGAAGAGAAGAAAAAGATGAGTGGGCGTTGGCGATGACTGAACAAAAGCGAAGCTGTACTGGTCGAGTGGGATGGAACGGAAGCGGGCGCGGGCCAGTGGGACTGGGGCCGGGCGGCGCTGTGCCTTGAAGATATTTCCAGCCAAGTAGCGCCTCGACCGGGGGCGCGCTTCGGCCGTGGGTGGACGTCCTTTGAAGTCGCCTCGCCCCGCCTCGCCACGCGGCGCTCGACCGCCCAGTTCTTGCACCTGTGAAGATGAGACGCTTCAACGGTGCACTATTGGGAACTCCAAGGTCGGGTTAAAAGGGGGCGCGCATGCATCTGGTGTTTCATGACGGGAATCTCATTGTAGCAATGACCTAGCGGGGAAGAGCCAAATAGGGTAAATAAATATCCTTAAAACTGGGTGTAGAAAGTAATTCAATATTCACGGTTCGTTCTACGATTTACTTCAAATTTAACAAGTAATTGTCACACGCTGATCACTCAAGAATCAATGTTTATAATGTGATTTTCGCCCTGAAGTTGGAAGTTTAGTATTCATTCTGAAGAATATTATTAGTCTTGTTAGTCAAAAACTCATTTCAGGAGATTAATTCATAAATTCCTTGACTATCAAAACACTTGGAAAACAGACGAATGTTTCCAAGTAAGAGTTACTCATGTATCAATGCATTTTCTCCACTTGAATGAACGTAAAGTTAATAAGTTGTGAGAGCATGTTTTGATTCCTAATCAAAAAAGATATTTCAAGATTGACAAACTGAACAATGACTAAATATACAATGCAAATGCAAAAACGTCATACAATTATTGCAAACTGGGTTCGTGAAGATGTTATCTTGATGTAGAATAAATATGTATGTATTTGGTGATTTGGGGCGGTAGTCCGACTTCGCCGGCCAGCTACGAGTGTCCCCTTGCGTGGGCCTAGTTAATTTCCCATGCTTGGGGGTAAGAGCGACATGAGGCGAACATGACGTGTTCTCTTCACTGTAACTAACAAGATCCGCCTGCTTGAGCTTTTCTTCGACACTAGAACAAATAAATATATAAATATATATTTTGCTTTCGCATTTTAGAAACAGATATTCACAATAATGGTGTAATAAAAAGTGTCAAAACAGTATGTAACTTACAATATAATCAAGTGCACGGCCATTTCTTTTTCATTTTTTTAACCCTTCAGTAGTCGTGTGGATTACCATTGTAATCCAGTCGTATTCATTGTCTATTTACAGCAAGAGTTGACAAACTTCTGGCACGGACTTTTCAGTACCTTTCGTAGAAGACTTCAGCTATCGAATTATAAGCAAAATATGACTCAAATGATAACTGCTGCACTAGTCATAAGCGCCGGAAACTGATTGAAGAAGATCGAGGGAAAATCTGTGTCTTCAGCAATAAGAACACACGGGATACTTCTACTGGGAATCCGAGAAGGGGCCGAGGGTTCAACGGAGTCATCAAAAGGCAACGAGGGATGTTATCTCTGGGGACGTCAACGAAACAAGATCACTCGACAGTACTGAGAAAATCGTGTCCAGTGAGTGTGCCACATTCAGAAAATTTGTGAAATATTCATCTGATTTTGACATTGAAATACATTCAGAATAGAGGTTCCTGATGTTTAAACAATTGTGTCAAACTTCTTTATGTAATAATCGAAATGCAAACTATAACAAGTGCACAACACAGATAAAGCACAAGAATTTTCAAAACCAAAATTTTATTCACATGTGTTTTACTATATTTGTTTAAAAGAATAACACATGCATAATAAACACTAATACATGCATTTTATGTAACATTTCATAGAATTGGTAATATGCCAACGTTTTAATAAATTATTTCGTATTTTGTAAATGTTCATTGTTTTAGAAACTATTATTCGTCCATATGTGAAGCCAAACACGATGTTTGTAAAATATTATTAATACGATTTTTAAAAAATCGATTACAATTGTAATGTACTCGATCACTCGCGTTCCAATTCTGAGCGCGACCACTGAAGGGAAATAGCATTAGTTTACGATTGATTGATTTTTTCGTGTTTCCGGGCGCGTCAACTGCTTAGGTCATTAGTCCCGTGAGTGTAGTGCATGTTTTTTCTCGGAAGATGGCGGTGATCTTCCCCCGCCGGATGGCGAGATCCGGCGCCGACCTACCGTCGGCTAGTGGGGTTTCCCCCTAACCAGGACTCTCCCACCAACGGGGCACCGCCCCAGTCGGGACAAGCTCTAAGCTCCCGACCGGTCTCCTGGAATATGTGGTAGTGTAGTGCATGTTAGTGTAAGTGTGTGTGTGTAAGGGGAAAGGATAGGACAAGGAAGAGGAAGGACAGATCGCGCGCGGTCCGTGGCCCGTTTGGTAGGGTACTGCTCCGGCATTCGCCTGGTGTTGATCGGAGAAACCACGGAAAACTACCGATCAGAGCAGCCGGCCGCTAGAATTCTCCTCCAGACAGCAGCTGAATTCGACCTAGCTGAAAAGCTAGTGTCGAAAATCCTGCCGCCGTCAGGACTCGAACCTAGGACCTCCCGGTTACTTTACGATATCCTTACAACTGACTTCAGTAGAATTGTTCAGAACGCTTGTCCCTGCGCACTTCAAACTAAAAAGTGTTCAACTGATGTGGCCTTTGCCATCAGTTGTGAAAGGACGAATGCGCTAGAGATCTGACACAGGTTGATAAGCTTCGCGTACCGTTCCTGGCGCTGCCGATGGATTCTCGGAATCAGCTGCCAATTTGTAGAAGCTGCGAGGGTTGCGCCGTTGCGTAGGCTGCTTCCAGAGGTCAGCGCTTCGACCCACGGACGTAAGAGAAGGATAGCCATAAGATTTCCCTTTCCGTCTTCCCCCAATTACGAGTAGATTAATTTCCTTCCACCTGTTATTCCACATCATCGCCTTCAGTTTGGCAGATGCATAAGGATGCTTTTCAGATGAACATTGACGCAAGTGAATTAATTCAATTTTATAGGAGAACCAGAAAACATAAATATTTAGATTATCTACTCCGTTTACAATGAAATTAGTTATGCTAGGCATTGTACAAGACCATAACTACAATTATTACGCCAAAGTTCCCTCATGTGGACTCGGTCCTTCTGGTTCTATCTATGCAGTCAAGTCCGTTCCACAAAAAAATATTGCAGCTGCTTAAATTTTCTGGAAAAGCGATATTAAAATGCAATCCCAATTTAAATAATCTTGGCCGTCCGGGTGACGCCGCGTCGAAGGCTGTGTTGCTGGTCTGCGGCAGACCAGCCCTGAGGAAGACCACGACAAGATGGTCGAAACGTCGGCAACACAGCCTTCGACGCGGCGTCACCCGGACAGCCAAGATCATTTACACGACTCTTGCCGCGGAAGCCTTCGACTTCAATGCCAGTTTGCCTTCGTCAATGTTGCAAGCAAATGTAACGTATTGTATTAACAAGCAGGAAGACCGGCGCCTTGCAGGCACCGCGTCTCAGAATTAGGGCGCCAGAGAAAGGAAGTAGAATGAATAAACGGTAGCTAAGGGCGGAGGCACCCCCAGGTATTTTGGGAACTTCCACAAATCCATGGAAAGGGATACCCAAAATGCGTGGCGGCGCGACAGTCACCTAGCATGAAGTGCCGCGCGAAATCAAGATGACGTTGTGTGTCACGTGGTCTGGAAAGTATATAAGCGAGAGCGCAAAGCGCGGGGGTGGGTTTTGAGCTGAGTGAAAACCTCGTGCGAACGCACAAAACTTGCTCCTCGGGCGGTGCGGAGACGTATGCTCGTGGGGCAACCCATGTGTTGGGACGCCGCTGTGGAACATTTTTTCCACGGGTGACTGCGGTCATCGGGGCTCTACGCTGTGCGCGTAAGCTCGCTGAGGAGTGGCGAGTGCCACGAGTCAGGCAGATTTGCATCATTTAAGAATCGCTCCTGCGATCGGGTTATAGGCTCTATCAGAGCTGTACATACCTGATCAAACTATTTATTTGTAAACACTTATAAATAAGCATGTATTAATATGTGAAGCTGGTGTGTGTGATGCAGGGCGCGGCAGCGGCAGCTTCCTGGGCGGCATCCTCATCGGCACGCTGGGCACGCGCGAGTCCTTCCGCTGCATGGGCGCGCTGTCGGCGGCGGGCGGCGCCGCCTACGGCCTGCTGCACTGCCTCTGGCTGCGCCACTCCGAGCGCCGCCACGCGCCGCCCGCCCCCGCGCCCGCCGACGCCCGCGCCGCCGCCGACGCCAGCACCGCCGGTACCAATACCCACACACACCACTCAAAGCGGGAAAGGATTCCGTCGACGGAATACGTTTATTAATAATAAAGTATAATTCATTATGTTAAATCAAAATGGATTTTAGCCTAAAATACTTGAAAGTAATATGATTACTATTTATCACAACGTATCCTCAATGTAAAAATGAAGCCTTTTTTTTGCGAAAGTTTACAATTTTTTCAAAAGTACTTTGAGTTACATCTAACAGTTGAAATTTTTAATGAAGTTTGGTTTCATAGCGATCTACTATGTGTGCAATTTTCAGATGTTTATCTGGTCCCCCAACAGATGTTACAGTTGAAAATTTGGAAAAAATCGAAAATTCCAATTTAATGCTGAGAATCTATTTCTTCTTTGAGAAATTACTATCTGAAAATCGAACTTGCTTCATTTCCGTTACATAGATTTAATTGCAAATATTTCTCAAATAAAAACATAGATGGGAGGTATGTAATAATTCAATTTGTAGGCCAGAGTATACTGAATCCAATGCCTTATATTCTAGAATGATAGAATAACCCAGAGTTGAATAATTTAGAAAAGACTAAACCTCTACAAACGCCAAAAATGGCGCACGGCATAAAACAAAAATGGCTGCCATTTGTAAACCAGATACAATAAAAATAAATCGAAAATACTTTAGAACAGCCAAAACATAAGGAAATTTATGTACAAAATATGATTTTTTTCGAGATGGTCGAGCGACCAGTGCTGGACCACTTAAAATGGATTGACCCGTAGTTGTAGGAACATGTTACTGAGAAGATAATTTTTGTGGCATGAACACATAAAAAAATTACATAAGGATTCCTTTCAATCTATTTTAGAAGTATTTGCACAATTAATGCCTCCTCTATATCTTTATTTTAATTCTCCGTTTATATTCATAAAATTCAGTGAATTCCTTTCTTTTTTAATATACTTCTGTTACTTATACTAACGTTAAATATTGGTTACCTTCAAATTCGTTTAGTAATATCTGTACTTCTAAGTTTACTAGCCAGTCTCAGTAAAACATTGACAAGAAAAGGGAGGGCAAAAGTATTTGTTGGTGTGCATTCGTAAAGTCAAAATGTTATCATCAGAAGCAATCAATAGTGTAAGTTTTCAGATTTTTTAAGCAGTTTAAAAAATTAGGAATATACTTTGTCTGAGTCCTACGTCAAAAATAGAATTTACCCAAAGAGAAACATTTTAAATACTGATCCGTCATTATCGATGTACTTCGGTTCTATACTACGCCTTTTACGTTTTTATTACGTAATATTAATTATTCTCAATCTACCTTCAAATCCAATAATTTTGGTTCATTCAAATGATCCTACTGAAATAGAGAGTTCTATTTCTTGGTAAAGATCACAAAGAATCAGATGCACCACTTTCAAAATCGCTTCTTCTACAATATTGGTTTTCCTTATGCGAAATAACATTGTTATGTGATATAATGAATATATTCTTAAGGATTCTTTTGTACCATATTTAACTTCTAGCAATTTTACAGAAATAGTATTCTAAGAAACTATCCAAGTTCTTTTCCTGTCAGAAAAATGCGGAAAAGTATCTAACCGCATTCACCACAGGATGACCTTTTCTTTCCTCTCCGAGTAGGAAATCTCCTTTCAAGTTTTGCCGATTATCTTTTTCAGTAACATCATGTTCTTGGCTGCAAAACTTTCATGACTTGTGTAAGACCCAAGAGATTTCCTTTTGGCGATCTGGTGACATTGTGCCTGCTAACATGTCAGTACCCAAAATCTCCGCGTTCCCACTCGCATTACTACGGCAAGTTTTTTACGATTACTTGCACGGTTTTAACAAAAAATTTAAACATCCCATTTTTTCGTTTTTTTCAAAATTGCTCAAAATCCACCAATTTTTACGTAAATCATAACTATACATGAAAAAATAAGGTAAGATTATCTCCACTGAATGTCCTAAAGTATTTTTCCTCATTGAACAGTTTAGCCGAGAGAGAACGGTTTAGAAAAAATTGGATCTATAAGCAAAAACTTGAAGAGAGAAACGCTAATTATCCCATTTTATCCCAATTTAATTTAAAATCGTAGCATTTTTCGTAAATGTTAACCTGATATGAAATAAAAGAGAATAAAATTGCCTAAATGTTATGTATTCGAGTTTTTTGTAGGATCAATGATTTCGCTGCTAGTGTGGCAAATATGCCTGGATGTTCTGTAAAAATAGCACTCCACTTGCCCTCCCCCATACACTCCTATTTGTAATTTACGTGCAATAAAGTTGTATGCAAAAAAATACGGCGCTTATTGGAATCTTTCAAATTTTAATTGAAAATGGCAAAGTAGATAGTTAATATTGTGAAAAAGGAAAATTAATATTAATGAAGCCAATGAACTTACCCTCACCAAATGCATACTACTTGTGTTTGAAGGACTTGGCTTTTCATCGATATCTGCTAAATACCGATGGAATTAGCGAGTGTTTTATTATTATCACTATATTTATGGTTTCTTCCTGATTTGTATTATCCAATATTTTATAAAATATCCCGGTCCTCTTCCAGGTGGCTCAGAGCATTATCTGGGGTCACTGCAGAGCCTCTGATGGTGCTAGAACAGCACATAATTCCTCGCATTATTTTTAAATTTGCAATTTTCAAAAATTTAGAGAGATCAACGAAAATGAGACCTGCGCCATTTTCTTAAAATTAAAGAAATTTTTTAATAAATTGCATTAATCTCAAGCACAAATCACTCAAAAACGACTATTTTTTCAAAAAATTGTACATGGCCTTTTTTAAAACCTGATTTTTAGAACAGTTTTTTAAAGGAAAAATCTCTATCTTTATATTGTAACTTTTAATGTTAAAATTTTGCAATTTTCAAAAATACAGGGAGTTCGACGGAAATGCAACTAGCACTTTTTTGACGATCCTTTGATTATACGAGGAGAAAATTTAAAGAAAAAAATTGGAACCGTTTTGAGAAAAAAATGTTAAAAAAAACTAGTAGTGATACAGAATGTCACAAATTTTCTCGTAATACTTAGTTTCCTAATCTGCTTCGTCAGGGCTAGCTTTCCGGTTTTGTCTTCACCCTCTTCCCAGCTGCCACGTATCGCCGTTTTGTAAGTTGTAATCGGCGGCCACCTAAGACATTTTTTCACAATTGCTCCATTTTTCGGTCCCTTGTAGTAGAATAGAACTTGTGATGCTACAACAAAACATTTTGTGAATTATTTGTAACTTTTGTATTTTCGAAAATCCAGAGAATTCAACGAAGATGATACCAGAACCTTTTTTGAGTTTCTTTGCTCTATCCCAGAAAAAAATGAAAGAAAAATTCGAGAACAAAAATTTAAATTACCTTTATTTCAAGCATAAATTATGCATACACTACTCATTTTTTCAAATAATTGTGTGTGTCAAAGTATCGAAAATTATAAATTGCTCCGGTCAACACCAGGCGAATGCCGGAGCAGTACCCTATCAAATGGGCCACGGACGGCGCGCGATCATTCCTGTCTCTTCCTTGTCCTATCCTCTCCCCTTACACACACACACACTTACACTAACATGCACAACACTACCACATATTCCGGGAGACCGGTCGGGAGCTTAGAGCTTGTCCCGGCTGGAGCGGTGCCCTGTCGGTGAGATATACCTGGTTGGGGGAAACCTTGTTAACCGAAGGCACGTCGGCGCCAGATCTCGCCATCCAGCGGAGGAAGATCATTGCCACCTCCCAATGAAACATGTAAATAGTGTTCGTTGATTTGATATTAGAAATATACAAAGTACTTTTGTCAAAAATTAGAGCAGAAAGTAATCATTTTTGAAGACTTTTTGCTTTGCTATAACTGTCTTATTCAATTTAAAAAAGATTAATGAAAAAAATAGTTTATAACTGACATCCTCAAAAACGATTCAAGGTTGGTTGGTGGTTAGAAATTCCGAGCACGTCAATTACTGAGGACATTACTCCCGTAAGTGTACCGCTCCCGCGTGCAGACCTCAGGGTCTTGAGTGCTGAATGCTCGGAGTAGGCATTGTGCAGGCCTGATCTAAACGAACTTGGGGCTTTGAACTGTCAACTGGACATTTTGATTTTTGAGGATACTTTACACAAAGCCTCCAAATCATTTTCAAAATTTTATGAAAAATGGCTAATTTTTTATTAAACTTTGTCCTCGGATGGCGTAAAGGACGCTTAAGAGAATGGTGCAGATCTCATGTTCGTTGAAATCTCAGATTTTTCGCAAACTGCAAAAGGGCATTTTTTGGCGTCTTCCTACAACTATAATTCGGCGCTTGACATTTTTCCTTATTGAAATATGTTCTTTAAAGATAAATGTTGAAATATGCTTTTTTAAAATTTTCCAAAATATGAGTAGTTTTCGTGTAATTTTGCGCGAAATATAGGCAATTTAATTTTTTAAATCTTTATTTCAAAAACAGCTCCAAATGTTTTCTTTAAATTTTCTCCTCATATGCAATAAGGGACAGTAAAAAGTATGGTGCTAGTCCCATTTTCGGTAAACTCTCAATATTTTTGTTTTTTGAGAATTGCAAAAAGTTAACATTTTAAAATAATAAAATTAGATTTTTAATAAAAATTTTTGCGTTAGGCAAAGTCTATTGTAAAAAATAACTCTTTAAAGAGGCTATTTACAATTTTTTGAAGAAACGAGTAGTTTCACGTTTTGCTGAGCTATCCGAATTTGCAAGTTTAGAAATAACACGAAAAAGTATGTGATGTTGAGGCACCACTAGTTTATATTCTGACACAAAATATTGAAAATTATCTATGATATGTTCTTAATACGACTTAATCCAATTCTCCACATACCTTTGGTTAAATTTCTAGTTACGTTCGTCAGGATATTTTCCGGAAACGCGATCTTAACTTACCTAAAATCTTCACCAATTCCTTCGACTACCCGACCACCTTGGATATTATCAGACAGAAGTAAAAGAGATTATTAAAACCCTCTACAAAAAGAAAGCCCCCGACACTGATGAGATTCTCCCATCTCAAATTCTTCACTTCACGCAGAATGCTCTCAATCTTCTCACCAAAATTCTAAATTCCTGTCTTTCTCTATCTTACTTTCCGAACGCCAGGAAGACTGTCCTCATATCCATGATTTCCAAACCTGGCAAGGATCATCGGCTACCCCAAAATTGCCGACATATTACCTTCTTCCTATTTTGGCAAAATCCTTGAAAAAAGCATCCTTCTTAGAATCACCCCGATTCCAAACCCTTACAATTCTGCTTCAGGAGGTCCCGGCAGCGGCCCTCGAAACCTTCCGGATGGCAATTTCTGTCGCCACACCTCTCCAATCAAAACGCGAAATTCCCGTCATTCTCATAGATCTCTCCCACGCTTACGATTCTGTAGCTCACCACATCTTCCTCTTCAAATTAAAAACCTATCTTCCAGCTCATTTATTACCATTCTTTGCCGGTTACCTCTCTAATAGAACATTCTTCGTCAGACATGTCAAGAAAACATCCCCTTCCTATTCCATCAGAAGCGGCGACCCACAAGACACCGAACTATCTCCTCTTTTCTCTCTTTATATTCCATAACACCTGGAGTTGAAGAATTCATTTATGCCGAAGTCCATTCTTTCCTATCTTCCTCCCGCATCCTACACCATCCCTTACCAAGCGACATTTGACCGACCTATAGGTCGGTATGTTTATAAACATACGGAAATACCACATCCAAATAACACTACCTCATCTACCACAACCATACAACAGATTTACACAGGAAACGAAATAACCGATTGCCGGCCCGGTGGCCGAGATCGCTAAGGCAGTAGTGTCGTAGTGATCTCGGACCGCGGGGTCGCGGGTTCCAGTCTCGCCTCGGGCATGGTTGTATTTGTGTTCGTCCTTTCACCCCTTATCATCACCATTTCGTTTCACCTTCATAGTTACTATACCCTTAGCTCCAATAGTGGTCGCTAATGACCTAGATGTTGATGCGACCTTAAATTTAAAAAAAAAATTAAAAAAACACTGTCGTTCTTTCTAAAAAACAACCGAGGCAACAACTACCAATTCACCTTAACAAAATAGCGTATCAAAACAACAAAATAACCCCTGTTCTTTCACCTGAAATAAAATAACCCGTCTTTCCGACACTCACCCAAACTCTTGGTCTCCATCCCCGTAAGGGGGAATAAGGTGCGCATAAACATTAGTAGGACCAGGGCTTTATTTCTTACGGAACGGTGTTCCGGTACTTCGGGAATATACACATATTATACATTAAAAAGTTAATTTGGGGCGCGTTCCGGGACCTAAAAGTTTAGAAATTAAGCACTAAGTAAGACCAAGGACGACAATACCGACATGAAGAATTCCTAAAGGGATAGGCATGTCTCAGAACCACATATCAGAGTTCGAGTGCGAGAAGATCACGGTATGATGGTTGCAACGCCCTCGACGCGGCGTCTCCCGGGCAGCCAGGAGCCTTCGTATGATTCTGGCCGCGGAAGCCTACGATCACATTTCATCCTGAGTACGATTTAGGCGCTGTCGTTATTTTCAGACTGACAGTCGTTCCTCCGAAGCAGCATTTTCGGAATCAAACATCAGTAAAACGTGGATTTTGACTACACTACTTATTTGAGAAAGTAATTTACTGCATACAGAAGCAAGAAAAAAAATTCAGTATCAGGACCCACAAAAACAATTTTTCAGTAAAAAACGGCACAGCATTAAATACTAGGTAGTGGAATACAGAAGAAAAGGTGATTGTAATCAAGAGTGTAGAATGAATGTCGCAGCCTCTCTCTGTCCAGGAATGGCCGGAAAAGTCTTCGGATTTTGAGACTTCAGTTTTAAAATAAAAGAGATTTATCTGTTTTAAAATCGGCGTCTAAGACTGATCAAAGGTTACCCGTTAAGCAGAGCCCACGCAGCCATGACACAATGAAGTAATCAAGAAAACAAACAACTCGGCGATTTTTTCACATTCTTTCGTCGTTTCTAACTTTCGCTGTTTCGGTAATCGTGATTAAACTCGCACGCCATTGGAGAGTGAAGTCAATGTACGCTAGACAGCGAGTCACAAGTTTTTCTAAGCGCAGAAACAGAAACGTGATTCTGAATTTCGGGAATGTTTGTGATAACTGCAAAAAGAGGTAAAATTAAGAAATTATAGGATCTAAAAAAGAGTTTAAAAATTTGTTCCGAATTCAATTAAACATCTAAACCAAATTAAATATCATGAACATAAATGTTGATAAAATTAAAGAAATGTTTTTGAATAATAAATATTAGGGAAATGGCGCAGCTCTAAATATCGAACCACAATAAATTAATGTCCTCACTCACAATTAATTTCCGCAATGCCTAAATATTCCCACTATTAAAAGTGTAAAAGTCAAAATTTTACACTTAATGGTATTTGATTACAATAACGCACATATTACAAAACTAACGTAGGATTGCAAACCTTTCTTGTAATAACAAAATTGTTGATAATTGCACGCTTTATCTCATTATTTTCCTGTTCTTTCCATATATCTTTTAACTATTCTCCTTATAGGTTGTAAGATTGTAAAACATCTCTTCTTCATTTTAAAAAATCATCCAACATTATTTTCGTAATTATTTGAGAAAAGATCAAATCAGTGGTTTAAATAACATTTCCACAGCAAAAATTGCTAACAGTTCATAAACGATTTCAATTTAATGATAATTTTGCAGAAATTAAATTCTGGAGAAAAACTTTTATACAAATGACTATAATAGTATATATTTTAAGTACAGTTCGTGCATACAAGTCTTTTCCAAACTTGCATCTATAGGCGTGCGTTGAAGAGTGGCCAGGAAGGCCCAGAAAATTTTGAAAGCGGTTCGTAACCTTACGTAATCCAACATATTATTTTCTTAAAAATTACTAAATCACCTCCCCTTAATATTCCTTCAGTCCTTAATCTGACAATTTGGTGGGGAATTGTTCTACATTTGGGGCACCCCAAGTCGCTTAGCAACCCTTCCCATGGTTTAACATAAAATCAATTGTATTTGCTGATATTGCATCATTACAGTTATAATTTCATTATCTTGTTATAATTTTTTATTTATTTAATAGCAAAATACAGCATTTATGTAAAAAAAAAATAATGGAAATGAGGGCCCACAAATGTAGCTGCCCCCCTTCTTGTTTTAGGCTGCGCACGCTTATGCTTGCATCAAATATTGCATTCCTAAAAGGAATTGATATATTTTATTAACTATTACAATAATTGTGAAGAATAATGAGATGAAAAAAATTATGTCGAATATTCATTAGTTGCTGACTGTTTAACAGTGATCAAGGAGTAACTGTATGTAGCTATTAGAACAGTTTATGCCATTAACTTAAAAGAGACATTTTGAAGATACCCTTGGTCTTCTTCTTATGCTTGTGCTGTGGCGCGTGCGCAGGGGAGGACACGGAGGCGGCCGAGCCGGAGCCCGAGACGTCGGACGCGCTGGGGCCCAGCCTGGAGCGGCTGAGCTTCGTCATCCAGCTGAACCACCGCGGCTCGCTCACGTCCCTGGGCCGGCGCGGCTCCACGGCCGCGGCCACCGTCAAGCTGCTGGCGCCGTCGCCGCGCCGCCCGTCCACCCCCGAGCACGCGCCGCCCCCGTCGCCGCCGCCGCCGCCCCCGACCCCTCCTCCCCCTCCGCCCCCGCCCCCGGCGGCTGCCGCCCTCGAGGACTGACGAGAAAGGCGCACCAATATACAATTCGGGTTGGTACATTGTCAGAATGCTACGGGGTGACATATGACCCACATATGAGTAGAAACTCGTACATGTCTTCTCTCCTTTTAGACTGCATTACTACATTCTTGTATGTTAATGAATGATGTGGAGTATGCTGTCTTCTTTGAACCTTGCGGGTTTGGAACAATAGGTACAGACCTTGCTGAGGTTTGTCTAATGTCTTTGGAATAGCTTAACAGCCTGATCTGTTATAATGTTGATGATGTGGGACTTCATTACATTTTAACTGCTCATAATATGAAGTTCCGGAAAATTCCGGATAAAAGAGCTACACGGTTCCACAAGTAAAAGACAAAAGAGTGCACTTAGCACAGAGGCGGATCCATCAAAACCTTACTGCCCCCTCCCCAGACCACCTTTTTGGTACTTTTAAATAAATGAATGCGAATAAAGGTTCACAACAATTGCCACGTATTGATGGCATCACATCCTAATGAGTAGTCTCGTTATGAATATACATTTTTTTTAATTTCAAGAAAACTTAAAAACTTTTATTCCAAAAATATTTAAATGGGAAGTCAAAATTGAAAATAGACTTCTCCATAGAGATATTTTCTGGTTTTATCTCTGACTTAGTATTTCTTCCAAGAAAATTTTCTGCGCTTTGAAAAGTATTTCTCTAAGGATACTTTTCTTCCATTTTCATAACTCAATATGTCATTTAAACCCCTGTAGTTTTTAAAAACCAAGCTCAGATGGTATCTAACAATCATAAGTGCTAAGAGTTCTCTCTTTTAAAATGAAAAACCATAAAAATCTGTATATGATGTTGGGGGAGGTGGGGGTAGGTGGGTGAAGGAGAAGAGAGAAATTAAATATAGCTTTATTTCAAAGCTACATTAAGTTTTACTGTCCACAATATTTCCAACCTAAAAGCTACATTTACAGTCTTAAGATTCACTGGCTTGACAAATTTTATTTCTGTCATTACTTTCAACAGGACCAAATCGTGCCCAGTAGGCCCAAAAAAACCAACATTCACTCATAATAAGAAGAGAGACTCACTACATGTGAACGATAAAAATAAGGGAAATAATAACTCTGCATATTTTAGAATATTTTTTGTGCTCCACTCTCAATTATAGATTCCATGAAAAGCATGAATAAATTATGTATAAATACATTTCTGTAACATAAATATTAGTTTGACAGTAATGTATAATAAAAAGAACTGCCTTTATGTTCTATCCAGCATGCTTTTTCATCTATTTATGTTTATCAACAGATTTTGCAGAACACTGACACTTGTTATCGAAACTGGAAAAATTCTTTAGTTACTATAATAAAAATCAATAATTTTTATATAAAACAAACTTGGAAGATTTTACAAATTCAAAAATTAGCAACAAATAAATATAAGATTGGTTTACAAAAATGAGGGAGGATTAAGACACCAATATGGGAGTCAGGTGGGCCACAAAATATTTAGCTAAAATTTGGGAGTTCTCAGGAAATATGGAAGACCAGATCATCCTAGTTCCTGAAGTATAACAAAACAAAGATTAAATTGTAACTAATTATTTCACATCAATGATTAAGTTGCTAAGTAATTTAATTTAGACAACAAAGAGTATCATATCAGTTTATAAACTGATCAAAGTAAGTAGTATTCATGTAGAAGGTTCATAATAACCAAATGAGAAGAAACTTCACTACAACAGACAATTAAATCTTAGAAGATTCTAAAGAAAGGTTTTTAACAAATAGTTACAAATGTAGGCTGTCAGTCAAAAGTTTTTGGATGCTATTAATAATTTCAAATTTATGAAGAAAATAGGCTGAGGGAGTAATACACTGTGATCATTGACTATTATATTATCTACGTACCTTAAGACCAAAATATACATTTAGAATAAACTGAACCTTTAAACTTAAAAAATAAATTTTTTAAACTGTCTTTTCATTAAAAAAACCACCCCTTGCCTGAATTACTTTCTTGTCAACTCTTGACATCCTATTCATGAGTTTCTTACAAACAATAATAGCTTCAATGAATTATTTTACAAAACTTGCTGTTCAAAGAATTTTTCATTATGAATTAGAAACTGTGGTGTTCCTGCAGTCCGAACTCCCTACCACGTAACAGCAAACTAAGGCTTTCCTAGCCACCTAACACTTTGCATCAATGAACACTATTGAGAGGGGATACAAGGATCCCTAAGTAATGTTTATCTTGAGACAAAGACCCTTCTTCAATTCCTTGAGTTTGGTTTGCACTATCAAGACCAAATTCAGCACGCTGAGAGAGAAAAACAACAAACTTTAATGGATGTCCAAAAAATTTTGACCGGCGGGGTATATTTTTTAATATCATATAATAAGTAACTAAAGACATATGGAATACACTTATTAATCAAGAAATTTCATTTACTATTAATTTAAAGGAAATGTTCTGAATAAGTTAAAAATGATACTGTATTTTAATTAATGAAATAAATAGAAAATATGATTATTTCCTAATTATGTGCAATAATCTTTTGCTTAATTGAAATATTTTACAATTTTATACGCCAAAGTGTTTAGATTATTCTTCAATAGCCAACAATAAGTAAATATGCCTTACATTTCATACAAAATACGATGAATGTTATACAATATTTAAAGACCTTGAAAATGCATTTTCAGAAATTTTCATCAAAAAGTACATTTTCCTTATTTTGTATTTCAATGAAATACATATTTCTTGGTCTGAATTCTTTATAAGTTAATATTGCAGGACTTATTAATTCCAAATTGAAATGCACTCAATTTTGAAGTATCGGTGTACATTAAATTTTTTTAAATATAATAAACAAAGAGTTAAATTAATTCCAAGAGTTAAGTTAATTCCAAAGAGTTAATATTAAAACAGTAAGTAATATTGAAAGAAGAATTTATCTCAACTTCCATTAAAGAGAACCTATTGAAGAAAGACATTTTTAGCAGACTTTTTCATGTTATATTTAAGATCTTCACTGTCAAACTAGACCTAGACCTCAATATATATCATTGTTCTTCCAATGAGAAAATTAAGCACAAACATGTGTAACTGAAAATTATTTGATAGGAACTTTTTGGGATCATTAAGTAATTTACTCATGAAACTTCAAGGAAAAAGAATTAGCAAATATTGTTATGTCTTGTTTATAGGATTTTCAATTAATTTTATTGTAAACAATCATAATTTCCTTGGAATATTGATTCTGTAAATTCATGTTTAAACAAAAAATAACATATTTCATTTAATATTTATCAAAAACATTACAGATTCACATGTATAGAATTTCTTAAATGTGATTTAACTTATCAACTAATCTTTTAAGTTTTCACATTTTCCTTAGAATTCCGCAAAAAATATATTGGTTTACAAAAACTTGTTATACTAATCAATAAGATCATTTTTCAAGTAATCAACAAAAAGCATAATCATTTTTTCAAGGTTTAAAATCTTTAATGGAACTCACTTACCTACAAATGATTTCAACAATTGACAAAGTATGATGAGAATATCCACATCTGGTGACTTCTTTCATTTATTATTTTTCTTGAGGAACAAACTTGAGAATCAAAATGCCAGAACACACAAAAAAATGTTACTGATAACGAGATTTATAACCACCTTCAACCTATCTATAATAAAACAGTAGAACATCAAAAATTGAATTAAATACTTCAAATATAGTTATATCGAGATATTTTCGCAAAGTAATTCATTTGTCTACATTTTCTCGAGAAAAGCCGCGATTTCTGCCGATTAATCGTTTGTACCCCTAAAAGTCCTCTGTGGGAACTTTCATTGGAATACACGAATACACAAGACTCTAGATTCAAATATCATTTGGTAACAACACTCGGGTATTCTCTTACTATTTTTAATATTTCAAGATGCAAGACAATCGTCTTCTTTTAATAGTACATGCAGTTATACTCCTTGCAAATATAATATCGTGCCGGCACGAAGATTCAAAAAGAGTGCTTTAAAGTGAAATTGAAATTACCATCAGCAGATGGCACCTGTGTGCAGAGAATTCGCCGCAACGTTACGCATTTGTTATCACGGCGCGTGCTATTATTTTGTTTTTTAATACATTAGTAGTGGAGATTCTTTCGGTGTTGTGCTATTCGTGTTCTTTGAGTTGTGACAGTTGTTTACAGTTGGTTGATAGCACGTGTTTGCCTTGTGCCGTAAGCTATGAGAAATCTACAACAACTGACAGAAGATAAATGGAGATTAGTTTTAGAAAAATTGACGAAATTGTAAGTAATAAGTAATTATGTAATAATAATAAGTAAATTGTAAGTAATAAAAGAAATCAAATTGACTTGTTTTGTAACATAACCTTAGTTGTGGAATACTTCTCTTACAGCATTGGTGTTAACGTGAAACTGTTGATTGATCGACCTGATGGAACCTATTGTTTTCGAGAGTATAGAGGTCGTGTGTTCTATATGTCTGAGAAGATTCTGAAGCTTGCAGAAAATGTGGCCGCGAATAACCTCGTTTCCGTTGGCACATGTATCGGAAAGTTCACCAAGACTGGAAAATTTAACTTAACTGTCACCTGTCTGGCTTTATTAGCACCATATGCACAGGTATTTTAAAATTTTAAATAGGTTGAACTTGCATGATTTTGTTTGACTTGCAGGTTACATGTTATTTATTTCAATAAATTGTTTCCAGTATAAGATTTGGGTAAAACCAAGTGCTGAACAACAGTTTCTGTATGGTCATCATGTACTAAAGTCTGGTCTTGGACGAGTAACAGAAAATACTCCACAATATCAAGGAGTTATAGTATTTAGTATGAGTGATGTTCCTTTGGTATGTATTATTAAAGTAAAATTAGTTAAAATTTATTATGATTATTGTATAATATTGTATTATTATTCTTTATAGGGATTGGGCATTTCTGCAAAATCCACTGCTGAGTGCAAACATGCAGATCCTTTGACCACTATATGTTTCCATTTATGCGACATTGGAGAATACATTAGAAATGAAGATGCATTAGTTTCATGATGTGATGTTGCAGTTTTATTTTGTAAATAAACAAATTTTATTGTATTAAGATGTTTTTCGCCCTTAAAATTGTCCTCTCCCTGCACATTAATAAGTTGTTGACCGTTATTAAGTAATAATATGATTACTGTTAATGTATGAAAAGTAACCATAAAGGGGTGGTAATTGGGGAAAAACACCAATTTTTCAACAGATTGATGAAATTTTGAATAATTAATCATATAAATTTATGTTCTTTTCTTTTTAACACATCTTAATGAAATAATAATATAAAATGATAAACAGTTGCAACTATAATTTTTATTTTTTTACTGTTAGTCTGAAAAATACCTGTAGCCTTTACAGAACTTATAGGTATTTATAGAATTCAATTAGCTTGGAGAAGAAATTTGAAGTGTTCCTAGTTTGCATATCTAAGCAACAAAACACACATTAAATAAATATCCTCGATTACTTTGCGGTTTGCCACAAAAGAGGTAATTAATGTAGTCTTTTTTTCATAATATTCAAGTATGGTTCAATCACACACATTTAAATAGAATATTGATTTGTGCATTTAAAATAGTTCGGAGTGTTGAAAGCTCTTTCAGCATTTACTTACGTAACTGCTCCTTTTCATATTTAAACTCATGTCAGCTAGGCATAAAATCAGATATCAAACATGAATGTTAAAAATCAGTGTCAAAATTAAATTGGAAAAAGTTATTATGTCAATTTGTACTGCCAGTTTTCTCCTTTTAAGAGGCTAATATTTAAAAGTCTACTGATTAAAATAAAACTAAACTCAAATTCTTTGATGCATATCTTAAATTTACAGCCTAAAATACAAACATTTTATAAACATGAATTAAAATTTAGAAACAAAGAATCTTCAGAACTAGAGTTGCTTCTTCTATCTGGGGCGGTTGGAATCAAGCTAGCGTCAGGGTACATTTCTTCTTGTTTTTCAATGCAATACAATGACTTAGAATAATCATTCCAAGATATTATAGTAGTCTGTTGTTTTGCATATTCTGTTTGCAGCTATTTTATTAGAACATATGGAATTTGAAAAAGTTCAGATTAAGTAATAGTTTAGCTTTGTGTTCTGTTACTGGTGATCTAGGGGAGGTGGAGTCAGCTTTTGCTTTTCTTTCTTGTGTAGGCATGGTACATCTATATGTGAATGTGAAGAGCTGTATTAGAAACAGTTAAAACAGGATCTTCAAATACACTAACTCGGAAGGAAATGTAATTTAATAAAACAACTTCCTAAGTCAGTGCAGCATTTACTATATCAATATAGTTCATTCGTTATACAAGATCAAGATTTCTTAATTTAACTTTACTTTCTCTGCAATTCGAAATGTCCATAAAAATGAATAATTTATACTCTAAATGTATTATCACTTATTAACATTTATTATTACTTTGTAAAATATTTGAATTCAGAATATCTTACATCAGACACACACAGTACACACCCCAAGTGTTTTTAGGGGACACAGAATACAGCGAGCAAAACGATGACTTCAACACAGCATACCTACAGAGAGCAGAGAAGCATATAGCAAAATATATTACACTCACTTTAGAATTCTGGTAAATAGGAACTTCAACAATTGCACACTTCACACAACTCTATTGGAGGTGCACAGTAGATAGACAAGTTTACAAAACTTGTGCAGAAATCAAGAGGGGAAAATTTTCTGGTACACAATGCTAGCAAGCATTACTGCTACCAGTACTATAGCCCTATGTATCATAGGCACAGGGGGACAATAACATGCGTTATATACGCAGGTTTATAACATAAGCTACTACCCCAAGAGTGGAGTAGAACACTTACATTTTTTGTGATTGTCACATAGACACTCCATCTGGCAGTGGAAATGCATTTTTTGACTACAATGTAAATTGTCATCAAATGCAGTAGCAGCATTTAGACAACGATATATCTGCCACTGAATTAAAATTACACCTGTATTTATGATCTATCAATGTATAACAAAGAATACATTAATCATATTCAAAATATTTTTAATGATCACTCTAATCGTATTTTTAATCAACTAATCCTGAAAGCTATGAAGTTCAGAGAATGAGTAATGTATCAGTAACATAAATTTGAAACTGATTAACCAAACCAAAGATTGGCTGCCAGGTGATTTGTATTAACAGCAAGTTGCTTAATTTGAAACTGCATGAGGCAGATAAATTCCAAAGCCTTCAGAATTAGTTTGTGAATCTCTTCTGTTCATCACTTAAAACAGTCATATTTTCTTTTCAGAACCGTCAATAAATACCGCCCTTTTCACAGCATCAGAGTAAGTTATAAAGATTATTCACCATATTTCACTCAAAAATTGCTAGAAAAGTTTTGATGAAATAAGACTCGCATATTCCAGCAGCAGAAATTATTTAAATTTCTAGTTCTGAATGTTGAGAATTTGTTTTCTAGAAGCCAAATAAAGTTTTTTCCTCAAAATGACCTCATTCACTTCATTCATTTATTCATCTCTGCTTGATATCTTGGCACTAATCTTTCAGTGAATTGTTTTTCAATAATTGTTTAAATACAAATGAAACAAAATCCCCAAAACCTAGTTTAGAGGAAACATTGATTTTGATCCAAATTGAAGTAGTAAATATAGTAATATTGAATTTAATCTTCTATCTACGAAATTAACTCCAGAGGATGCATTTATCAGATGTACGTGTTCAGATCTATTAAAAAGAAACAATTTTTGGTTGTAAATTAAATATTTTTTTCCACAAAAAAGGAAAAAAGACAATTTTTCATAATACAGCTTCACACAACCAAATCATTGATAGTTGAAAAACAGTGAGAGTATTAAAAATAAATAGTAAATTATTTTCTTCCAAAGAGAAAGCAACATGAGTATTGGAATCCTCTTTTTCTCTACTCAATTAAATGTAATAACAAATACACTATGTCATAGAAATAGCTACAAATATTCAAACATATACAAGTTTGGAAAAGAATCCAATAAATTTTCTGTTTGTTCAAGTACATTTCATTTGTTTTTGAATTCTTGAAATTAACAATTATCTCATTTTCTAATGGCCTTAAAAAATAAAAGTTTAAAAAAAAAGGTGATAATTTAACAAACAAGTCAAGCAACTCTCAAAAAGTATAGACAATAAATCAACTTGAACGATTTTTACTTTAACACTGATTTTAAATGTGTGATAATACCAAGAAGCCGAGATGGCCGAATTGTGCGAGGTCCTGAAACGCAGGATCCTTTTAGGATGCCCACCAGAGACGTGGGGTTGCGGATGTTTCTACATCTGCCTCCTCATCGTCTTCACTATCCCTTGGCTACATAGCACTACCACCACGACTGTAGCCCATGTTGTGGTGGATGTAGGGATTTCCCGGAAACGCTGGCACAGACATCCCCCCAGTAGAGTGAGCAATGGCTGCTGCTACTGCTGACGGCATGGAGTCGGTGGGATGCTGGTAGATATGATAGGCCTGAGGATCAGCAGTACCTCCGTGCTGCGTGACTGGATGCATCCCGCTTCCAGTGCGGTGGTTCAAAGTAGTCATAGCTTGCGATTGCTGCTGTTGGTGTTGTTGCTGCTGCTGCTGTTGTTGCTGTTGTTGTTGTTGCTGCTGCTGCTGTTGAGCTTGCCGATGTAGAGGAAGACCTGTTGTGAGGCCTGCGGCGGATAAACCTCCTAGCGCAGGACTCATCCCCAAATGCGATCGTCCACCACCAAACCCATCCACAGTTCGACGAGGTCCCCCCAAGTAACCAGCGTCTTCCAGCTCCGACAACACTCCGGCATCTGCCATTCCCGGATGCGGTTGCTGTTGATGCTGCTGCTGTTGTTGTTGCTGCTGCTGTTGCTGGTGTTGCTGCTGGCGACTGGCGTGCATCTCGGACACGTTGAGGTTGAGCGGCGTGAGCGCGGCGAGGTGGGTGTTGAGCATATCGCCGGCGCCGCGGCGCACGTTGAGGTTCATGGCCATGGTGCCCCTGGCGCCGACGGCGGCCTCGAGCTCGGCGGCGGCGAGGGCGGCGGCCGCGGCGTGCGGGTTGCGGCAGAGGCCGTTGTCGCCGAGGGCCAGGTGCGGGGGCAGCGCCGCGCGCGCCATCTGCGCCGGGGGCGCGCCGTACTCGTGTGGGCGGGGGGCGGGGCCGGCGTGCGCCACCGCCGCCTTGAGGCTGTCGTGGGAGTCGTACATGGCAGCCGCGTGGCGCTCGTACTCCGTGCAGGGCGGCGCGAGCGCGAGCGTCGTGGGCGGCTTGAGGTCCACGGGCGGCTTCATGTCCCCGTGCAGCACTTCCAGGTGACCCTGCGGCTGGGGCGCGGGGGGCGGCGGCGGGGGCGGCGGCGCGTGGTGCGGGCTGGCCGCGGGGGCGGGCGCGGGCGGGACCTGCGTCACCGCGTTGATGATGCCGTGCTGCGCCACGGAGGAGGAGGAGGAGGCCGGGGGCTGGGGCGCGCGCGGGGGCGGCGCGGGCGGCGCCTCGCCCGCCTCCGCCGCCGCCGCCAGCTGCGCCTCGTACGCCCGCAGCTCCTCCGGGTGCATCTTGCGCTTGTGCGCGCGGCAGTTGGAGCCGTTGGCGAACGTGCGCGGGCAAAACGTGCACGTGTACGGCCGACGACCCGTGTGGAGGTTGTGGTGGTTCTGGGAACGGAGAAACAGGTATGCCTTCATACTGCACTCACAATGCCAGACGATCGTTGCAGCCCACACACGAAAGCAACGTTACAGCTATGCGAGTTTGCATCAATTACAGATAATCAACGAGTCTTTATGGGCAATAAGCAAACTGGGAATGCACATTCAAGCGAGAGGGTCTAGGCAAACAAACAGTCAAAACAAATAAATGCGTTTTTACTTATACCCATACCAATATGACATAAAATGGAAGTTATTTTGAAATCACAGACAGGCACTAATAAATTTATAAACATAACAAGAAACATAATTGTATAGGTATAATTACTGTTAGAATATTAAATTGAGTGGCTGGTAAGATGTTTTATGATGGAGTTTTATAATGAAAGGCAAAGGGAAGATAAAATTATAAACGAAATCAAAGACCATGTTGATAAACTGAAACAAATCAGAATGAAATTGGACTTACCTTGAGATCCTTGGAACGTTTAAAGGCTTTTCCACATGTCGCACACTGATAGGCCTTCACATCCCTATGTACTAACAGGTGCATTCGCAGAGTCCGTCTCGTAGACAACTGATGAGGACACACAGGGCACTGGTAGGGAGTTTCTCGATGAGTATCCATGTGTATCTTCAACCGGTACTTGGTTTTGAAACTGAAAGATCACAAAGAAATATTCCACTTTTGTTGTAAAATCATAAAATAAATATTTACATATGTAATGCCTCAATAATCGAAAATTATTAATTCTGAAATAAGCAGAAACATTGATCCTAAAAATTGATCAAACAATGGTGATTTAAAGAATACAGTATTTTCAAGTAATTCTTTTTAGATTTCCCGAGAGAAATACTCTATTCTGTTACTACTTAAAGCCATTTTTACTCTTTTTGGGTGATAAATCTATTTATTGATTTGCTTTGAACATCTCCACATTTATATCTTTTCATAAATTAAGAGAGAACATTTTTTATGTTTTCATTCATGCATGTTTATTTTTCCTTCTGTCTTTTTATCATTCAATTCTTCTCATCATTTATTTCCTCAAAAGGAACTATTACAGACCAATTCTATTCACCTTCTTTGTAAGCAAGTTATTTCATGCTTTATCCTATACATAGATCTAACATTTAACTACAATCTTAATAATTTTTCCAAAGAAATATAATTTCTTTTTTAATATAATCCTGGGCAATGCAATTTACTAAGCCGTATCACAAGAGGTGTAGCTAGTTCTCAGGGACCCCCGAACAGAAAGCCCAAACTCAGCCCCTCTTTCCCCTTGCCATCAGCAGGTGTCTTCAATCATGGCTCTTGATGATAGAGGTCTCAGTATGCCACACCAGTTCTGCAAGTCTAGCTATGTCCCTGATTATCACAAATATTTTATGCAAGCTCCAAGAAGACACTGTTCATCAATATTTTCATTTTTTATATTTCCCACTCTTGTCATCTGGAAGCTTTGTTTTCAACATTGCCAAATTTGTTAACTTGAATTTTGTTTCAATTTCCTACAACTGAAATTTTTTAAATATCAAGTATGATTAACCCTACACTAATTCCATACCTGTTTTTATGTACCTTATTGCACACAGAGTTTTTGTTCTACATAGGTGTACATGGTCATAAAATATTCATTTCAGAGTTTTATTATTTGATGGTTATTTTATTGATAGCTTTATTATTACAATGATATATATTTTAATACAAATTTACGAGCACTTCAACAAATGCACCTAAAATTACCAAACAAGCATTCAAATAGAAATAATGAAACAAATTATTGTGATGGTGTAGAAAAGAAAGTAGAAGATTAAAAACGTAAAGACTGCTACATACAATTTGAAATTAGATTCCACTGAAAATTGGCATTCTTTATATCCTGCTCTTCCTCCCAAATCTGAATACATCTCTCCCAGTAGCGAATTCTCCAATATACTGTGTATTCTGCTGGTATACCTAGTAATTCAAAGCGTGTAATAAATATTTCGTAAGTTTTGTAATCCTCTAAAAAGTTATTGAGATTTTGAAAGCCCTAAACAGATACGCAAAAATAACTCTGATTTGCTACTGAGAGCCAGTCAGTCTTCTGCATCCGAAAGCGCTATGAAGTGCGGTAGAGTGAGAAGTAAGTTTCAAACAGTTCTTAATGCTGTCCAGAGAATTCGCTAGCACAGGTGAAGGAAACACAAGCCAATGATGATAACCTAGGGCTCATCATGTTTCAAGAGTGGGGAGAGGGGAGGATGCGCATCTGGATGGTCGGTAGGCACCGCAAAATATTGCAGTGAACAGTCCTTCTCTGGTCGTTCATAAGTTGAGCTTCTCTTAAGATTTTTTGAAAATGGAGTGTGTTAATGATCCAGAAGTAAGTGGTTTGTATAATTGTCTTATATAACAATTATTAAGGATGGAATTTCATAGTATTGGGATTTCAGAAAAGCTCAACATAAAAGACAATACGAGTTGGACAACTATAAGAGTTGGATAAGTATTCTTTTCTATTTCCACATTTAGAAACACAGACTGAATTCTGACTTTTATAATAGTACAGTAAGAACTGATGAATGTGAAAGTGGATTTTTATTTTTGTATTGCACTATGCCACAGCTTGTTTAGTTTATAAGTAAATATGGGATTGCTTGCAACAGTTGACTATTATAAGCTTTAAATCTGTGGTTAAGGAAGGTGACATGCCCTTGATCAAGAAAATTTGAATAAATGATTAGAAATTATTTTGTAAGTTTAAACATTCCCCCCGTCAGAAAGTCATACCCTTCACACCCTTGCCAAGGGTTAAAAAAATACTATTTTCAATGCTATGCAATTTTCACATTCTATATTTTTCTCCTTTCCAAATAAATGAATTCTATTGAAAAAATCATTGACATAAATTAACTCTATTTGTTTTGGTTTTTTTCTCAAGACTTATTCTATGAGCTAAAAATCTAATGTGAAGTTATTATCATTAAATTAATTTGGATGTATGGATGTATTTGATAAGTTTTTAATCATATTTTTCCATAATTTCTTTTGTGTGAACAATTCACATACAAAGAAACAGTTCACGTACGAAATTAAGAAATGTTATTGTAATTACTGTTACTGAGAAATGTTGTGACCACTGTCATCCAAGCATTAGTTTATTCACTTTATCTCATAGTCAGCAATGGCCAAAGCAAGAGACTAGCTTGTGTCTTTGGGGATTGTTTTTATCATGACAAACACTGCCAGACATATACTATTAAATTTTAATGTGAAAGCATGGTGTATAACAACTGCTTTTACTTTTGTCAGGGCAGCAACCTTTGCGAGTCTCCTCCATAAGGTTTAATTGAACATTTAACTGTCTTATAGTCAGGCTAGCAATCTTTAACGATATTGTTATTGTGGTAAATGTTATGCAACATAACAAGCATTATTACATTGAACTTTTTAAAACAATTACCAGATTACTGATCACATTGAACTACAAAGTAGTATTTTTATTAAGTCCCAACAGACAGTGTTTCAAACACAAATTCATATTTAGAGTGGGGCAATTGGTCTTCCTCACCAAACTACTTTTACGACCTACCCCTGCAGAAATATTTCAGTGACAGTCATTTAAATTGCTTTTCTTGATGTAAATGTTACAACTGAGAAATATTACATTTTTCTAGATGGCATGAAAGGGCTGCATACAAGTATTATTCTTTAAAATAAGTTTAATAAAGGAAAAAAAAAAAAAAATCTTACCTTTTTTTACATTGAGTGCACTTAAATGGTGTCTCATCACTGTGAATTGTGAGATGTTCTTGGAGAATGCCCTTGGATGTGAAACTGTGACCACACTGGTCACAAACAAACGGCCTCTCTCCAAAATGAACAGCTTTCAAATGAGCAGACACATTTGAACGGCTACTAAACCTGAAAAAAAAAGAGATTTCTTACATCAACATGAAAGATACAAAAGGAAATTTGAATATATTTTTCCCCTGAAAGAGTACCATTGGAGAAAACAGAGCTTATTAGAGGAAAGGCAGTAACTGAAATGGGAGTTCCTGGTTAATGCAGATAAAAATACCAAAAACTTCAATTAAAAATTATTACAAAAATTAAATAAAACATTAAATTAAGAAACAGAGTTTATAGAGAAGACAAGAAAGACCTTTGGGTGAACATTTACATGCATTTTTAGTCTGAATTTCAAAATCAATTTATACTGAATTTCATTAACCCTTCTTTAGTAGTGTCACGGAGGTTTTCTCAGGGTCTTCTTTTGTTTGTGCACCATTGTGTTGCTAAAATGAAAATGAACTTTCTCCTCTCTGTGCCTTTCAACAGGGGCGTAGCTAGGCTGGTGCAACCAGTGCACTGCATTGGGGCCCCTGAAGTCAGGGGCCCCACTAGGGTGCCCCCACCAACCCTTAATATAAGGTTCCCGTTGGAAAAGAATTTGAAAGTATTCTGTGGTAAAAAATGTATAACAAATTACACTTCATCTGAATAGTTAATTAAGATTATTCCTTATTTTTACCGCAATTGCTTATGACAGAATTATTTCCATAAAAGGATAGAGGACTGGTGAATCGGTGGTTAAGAGAGGCGGGCACAGCATATAAGATGCTTCGATGTTTCTCCACTTGATACTCGGCAGAATGAGTAGATCAAAGCCTGCCAGATGTAGGTTATAAACACTGCATGTATGTGAAAAAAAAATTTATGAATTCTTTTTTGGAATAGGGTCCCAAAGATAGGAATCTTGATGGCATAAAAGGAGAATAATTGCATACCTATATAAATTAGATTCAAAACTACTGGTTTCACATTTGGCAATTGCATATGTGTCCCATTTGAATATTCTTTACCGGGGCATCTGAGAACCTATCTACACCCATGCCCTCCAGGAAATATCTTTCAAAGAGGTTGTGACATGCACACCAGTGAGAGTTGAATGATTTGGATGAATAGCCTATTTGCAGTCTCTCAGGGGCTGCTTTTTGTAACTGGAAAAGAAACATAACTGGTCAAAACAATATGATTTAACATGTACAGTTGCTTTATTAATCAATCAAAGCATACAATTAATTCCTTTACTCAATGCATTTCAGGAGAGAATTAACACAAGAAAGGGTTAATTGTATAAAATATTCCATTACTATTTTCCCACCAATATTTAATGAGAATATATCTATATTTGTAATTAATTTTGAAGTGAAACTAATAAATAGAATGTATATTAAAAATTATGAACAATTAAACATTTTTATGTTTGAATACATTTTTTATATACAATTTCTAAGGAGATTTCCTCTGTGATGCAACTATTAACAGTAAATATATATATATATGTGTTGATAGAAGGGTCAATTATAATATAATGATGGAAGCATATAATGATTTTTGTACAATAAAAAGTAGTACATTTTTAATTTAAATAAATTTTTTTATTTAAATGTCATTCATTATAAAGTATTTTTTAGATGCATTATTTATTTAAGTGATTGAATACAGACTTCGTTATAAGGCAGCAAAAACCTCTTAACTTAATTTTGATTCAATATATTAAACTGAAAACTTTGGAAGTCCAAATTTAGTGAGATACTTTAACACACCAATGCACTTCATATGAATGCCACCCATATGAAGTGTATTGGTATAGTATACATTGGGAAAATATTTTATTAAATTTTGTCTTTTGTCTCATAACATTGCAGACAGTCATTGCCTTTTATCCCTTCGGCCAGGGGCTCAGCGCTGTTAGTAACCAGGGCTTCCCAGACGATCACCCATCCCGGAATCCATGGTTCATGTTCCATCCATATCTTCCATGACATCACAGAGCATGGTTAAGCATTTCAGCGAACTTCATTGAAAAGGTAAAGATGTTTTATCTTGTCTACACCATCAAGTGTCCCAGTAATCGACATTCATATATTTGCATGAAACAATGCACAACACAAACATCATGACTGAGAATGCATTGTCAATTCCAACAAAACAAAGCAAGTGCAGGAGGAAAAATGTTGCATGCATAAACTTAAAAAGCATGCAGGAATATGATACCCAGGGCTGCGATTTGTATGTAATTACATAATTGTTTGTTCATTAGTTAGAATAAAAATTTTGTGACAAATTTATAGGCTTTTTGAAGTGAGATATTTGTTCATATTTCCATGTACAGTACATATTTTTACATATTTAAGGAAAATTCCCTCCTTTTTGCATATTTCAACATTTTATTTTCAATGTGTTCCATATTATATTCTTTCAAAGTTATTCTTGGAAAATTATTTTTAACTTTTTTTACAAATACAATGGTGAATTGGGTTTAGAAGTAGATCTACTCCGATTATAGTGAACTTGGATATAGTGAACCCTCGGTTATAGTGAACTTCAGTCATTGGTCCCGTATCACTTACATTACAAATAAGCATAAGAAGATTCGGTTATAGCGAACCTGAACCTTAGCCTTAGTGAACATAGGAAATACAATGTCCTGGAACTCTTCTGTAAAAGAATATATCATCTCTGCCACAAATTCCAACATTAGGCATCTTGAAAAAAATATTATTGGTCAAAGGTCATAATCGAAGAGGCGTCTCCTGAGGTGAAGGTAGTGGACCCAGAATGGGGGACCTTACTGATGATCTTAAGGCACTCATTTCACTTCGGAAACAAAGGCCGTGACCTGCGTGGGCTACAACTGGTGGTGCCGACGCGTGATTGCTTGCTTCAGTATCAAGCTTGGTGTTACTTGATATTCTGTGGGACAAAGTGTGTTGAGTTCTACATAGGCAATAGGAAGTACATGACTGTCACAGACTGGTGATAACCGCCATGCCATGCGGAAAGGCAATAAGTTTCATTAGCCGCTTACGTCATCTTGCTACTGAAAGGAACTTAAGGAAAGGAAGGAGCAAGTTATTTGACGAGTAAAAGGGCCTTAGAATATTGGGATGGTGTTCCAACAGTGCAAGAGGCATTGGAGGGTGTCGAGAGTGCATTACAATACTTAGACCTAGCGGACAATGCAGAATTATTAACTAGTTAATAAATATTAATTTTTAAAATATTTAAGAGTGAATACTACAGAACTACTAAGTAGGTACAGTTAATTACAGGGAGGAGTCAATGGTTTCAATAATTCTTGCAAAAGAGTTCTGTGAAAGTTCAAAAAGGTGGGGACATAACATAAAACTTATTGTTATACTTTTTATTAGAAGCAATGTAATTGATTATTGTAATACAAAACTAGCAGATATGCAGACAAAAAGACACATTTATCCTTCAATTATAATTATGTATAATCTATATGACTAAGTATTACTGACTATTAATTTCCAATGCACACAGAAATTGAAAGAAAAGTATGCAGCCTCTGAGAATGTGAGAGGTGTCTATGGTTTCATAGGTTTCATGGTTTCATGGTTTCATGGTTTCATGGTTTCAGGTTTCATGGTTTTTGCCAATTTTATTTCTTTGAAGGTAATTTGAGGCAACTTACCCCATTATCAATGTTTACCTCAGAAATGACTTTTGCGAGGTTTTTATAATACTTTAAATGCCCATTTAAGAGATAATTATCTAACTGACCATTAAAAGCCTACAAGTGCCTATAGTGAATTTTTCGCGTTTTTAAAATTTTTTGTTCACTATATTTTGTTTTTAACAATAATTTTTTGAGGAATTCCTGATGGATAATTTTTTACCAAACAAGTAACAACTGAGTAAAATCTGCCAGGCTGTCCTCTGTTCAAGAAGCTCTATGTCCTGTGCTCTTGCCTGTAACGCGTCGAGCTGGGACACCGCTTAGAGACGTATGAGAATTTGACACCATGCGGGTTCCCTTATCTATTTCACCGAAACCTGTCCGGCACTCCAGAGTACAGTAAATTGTTTTTGTTTTTCCGATCTTTGCAACGATTAGTGAGCAATCTATTCCTAACCAAGACCACAAATCTCTTCAAAAATAGCGCTCTTGGCATCTTTCGCGTTTTGAAAGGTAGAATTACACAATTAGGGGGAGTTTTCTACCATAATTTTTTATTGGTTTTGAAGTTTCATGCATGCCAGATCAGTAAATTTGCCGTACCTGTTAAGCATGCTTGCTACATTACCAAAAGAGAAAGTTTCAAGAAGTGCATTGCTAAAAGAGTGCTTTTATTGGGAAGATTCACGGTGGACTGGAAATGTATTTTTTTGCCAGATTAGTGAAAAGATGGTAAATTGTCTAAAAAAAAAATACTTGCTACAACATAAAAACATTGCAACTTATGCAAAATATTGCGAAAAAGTGACAAAAACTATTCCCAACCTCTTCAGCAAGTGAAGTCAAAAGATGAAGACAAGAAAGAAATTCAATGCAGACTTGTGCCATGCAGCAAATATTCCATTTTCAAAACTTGAAAATCCAACATTTAACCAGTTTAACCAACAAAATTTGCAAAATATAAAATTCTACACAAGTCAACTCTTAGGAAATATTATCTAAATCTGCAATATGTTTTGACAATCAAAGAACTTAAATTTGTTTTTAGCAAATTACATTCATTCTTTATGTAGTACGTATAAATTTTAATATTATTCAATATTCAACCATAATGTCTATTTCCCTGCCCAATTTTAAATTTTTACTTCCTAAGTGCCTGCCAGTTGTCAACTATAATGCCTATTTCCCTGTCTATTTTTAAGTGCCTATTTGCCTGCCTATTTTCAACCATTTTAGTCTACATATCCAAGCTTTATTCATTAGATACCCAGAAACTTGAGAAAAATCATAAAACAATGAAACAGTGGAAGAGGGATATTTTTAAATATTCTTGGTATATAAAGAACTGTTTTACTGTATACATATATACTGTTTTATGTTATTGCAGTATTCATGAAGATTGTTTTTGTTAAATATTTAATTTATTGCAGTGTTATACGAGATTATTTTATTTGTTTTGCTTGAAAAGTGTGTGCATCTTTTTGGAAAAATGTTTTGTGTTGTTTTGTTCAGCAGCATTTCATCTATTGCAGGCCATTAGTTATGTAAAAATTAGGGGGCGGATTTTCATGACTTAAAACATCGCCAAAAATGATCAATAAAATGCTTTAAAAATGTCCTAAAACCAAAGAACAATGACGTAAAAAATCTTATCAAAATCAGTTCGGATGAACAACTCAAGCTGTTGGATACTTTACTGACATAATCCAGGCATCTTCCATTCGTTCGAGTGAACTCAACTTGCAAACATTTGGTTTGGATTGTTCTTTACCATGCAATCTCTGTTTTTAGGTATCCTGAAATTGGCTGAACCGGCAATGAAGCTGATATACGTCACAAGAATTACATACTCACAATTTCATTAATATTTCATTAAAATCCATCCCCTAGTAATAATTAAGTATACGTAATATAAGGTACTTAATTGTTTAAATTTATGTGTAATTGTAATAATAAATAAATAATTGATTAAAAATAAATTCTACTTAATTTTTCACATGGACATATGAAGACCTACAGACTTATATCAAGTGTTTTGTTCTTATAAGTATGTTAATTTTTAATGTCTTGCTTTCGAATTGAAGGAAAGTTATGTAATGCTGTGTGAAAAAACAGCGGAACAACTTTATCAAATTGTATGTGGTGTGTAAAATGTCGTGTAAAAATAAATTTGTGAATGAAAATAGGTAAAATGGCAAAAATACATATACAGCAAAAAATAAGTTACAGAAATCAAATAAACTGTTAGCTTGCAAGCAAAACACATGAAGTCAAGAACTTAATTTTTAAGGAAACTTTACTCACTTCTTAAGAGGAGAGGGTACTTTGAAATGGATCAAATTATCGATTTTGTTTTCTCTTTTGGGTAAATAAATAGTTCAAACCTCGCTCTTTCCAAATACGTCAACATTTTTCTTCTAGGACACGTGGAAATCCCTCTCATTCTTATTTACATGTCCTATTGTGCATGAACCACGCCCCTTTTTTTGACACTGCATTCAAGTATGGCCATTTTTTCGTAATTTTGAATGCATATTGGGTTGTCAACGAATTATTGAAACATGCTCTTGTTCGTACATTGGTAGCACTGGCCTTGTCTACTGAAGAAGATGCTTCAGAATATAGACTTTTTTCAAATGGCATTTTCTGAAAATGTTCTTATTTTGTAATTAATGTACCTTTTCTCAGAAACTGTTATTCACAATTTGTTGAAATATACAGGATACATTCTTTACAGTATTGGCAAAAAATTGACATTTTTATATAAACATTCTTCAATAATAAAAAAATAATGTTCGGCTAAAACTGCTGAAAAAATTAGGGTAAAAGCTGTAATTACAAAAAATTAAGCGTGTGAAATATCAATATTTTCTTGTTAACCGTTTTCTAGAAAAGGTAGATCAACAGTTGCAAATTTAACAAGGGCAATATGCATGGTATTTTCTCCCCTCAAGAAAATAATGGGAAATGCATTGAAGGTACATTTCACAAAATAAAAATAAATTAATAAATAAAAATGTGAATTCCTCTATATTTAAATAAATTTCAGAACAAAAGAATCAAACAATACAAAACTTCAAAACCTTGTCTTCACAATGATTATATTTTTCACTTCAGTAAAAATAGCTCTGAAGGTGAATCTGCCAGGAATTTTTGCCACTATAATGGTGACATTGTATGACATACATCTTCCTATAATATATCTACTGTTTCAAACATCAAAACCCAAAAAGCCAGTAACTGATACGTTACAGTTAGACATCTGTGAAACACCTTTGGTAATGAGTAGAGCCTGGATGTTTTGGCAAAATGCCTTTATAATATTGTTATGATTTTTGACTTTTAATAATAGGAATCACTTAACTGTCTGGAGTTGTTTTAGTAGATTTTCATTTTGTATTTTTTGCCCTATTTTAGCTTCTAATGCCTATTTTTGGCATTTTGCCTTATTTGTGCCTTTTTATGCAGTTTTTGTGTTATTTTCCCTTCCCCCCCTCCTGGCACCAATCTCTTTCAAGCTGGAAATATATTTGAAAGCCTGGTCAAATGAAGGCACAGTAATGTATTATCTTCCTGTGGATGCTAAGGCTCCAGTTTCAGGTTGTGTTAAAAATCTAAAAGGGAAAGGAAGGTGATAACAATGAAGATTCTTACAGACTTGTTTGCTCATGAGAAATCTCATTCTATGATCATGTAGGTCTCGGATCCCTTTTCAGTATAGAGCTGTCTGTACATTATATACCTATCTCAATCTCTCTTCTTGTTCTCTCTTCCCTTCTGGCAATTATACATGATTGAAGATCAAAATCTACAACTCCATTTTCATTGATACCATTTCAAGATTTAAAAGAGTCCACACTTGCATTTTGTACAGACAGCGTTGGAAGTAAAATAAATTAGTAGTCGTCATACTGGATGGTCATGTACAATGAAGATCACAAAGAGAAGGTAGTTTCTTTCCTTGGAAGTGCCAAGGTAAATTTTAAAAGTAAAATAAAAATGTGAATCATTTTAATTATTAATTTTTTACGTTAATTACATTTAAATGGTGATTTTTTAATGTTTCCTGTGTTTGTACCCCCACTTTAGGCAGAATAAATGCCTGAACTTCCACGCTTTTGTAATGAGCATTAAGCATCTTGTGGCTGGAGCATAGTGGTGATCGAGAGGTAGTGGATTTGCTGCCTGCCAGTCACCAGAAATTAGTGAGATATATTTAGCAACGATGAGTTTGTGGCACTAGCTTGAATTGAATTCTAAGGCTGACTGGTCTAATCAGTGATTTCCATGACTTCCCTGATCACTTCTAGGTGAATACTGGAGCAGCACCACAGGATATGGGCCATGGACCTTCCTTCCCTATTCTGCCCCATTTGTAGCGCTGAGCAATGATGATTATACACCCTTGAATGGCCCATACCACACTGATTTAGAAAAAAAATTCCTCTAATGTCAGAGATAGGACAAGTGCACTGAAAGTGCTGCTGAGCCGATGCAAAAGGTACACAAGGTCCAAACATATCTAAGACCACCATAAGGTCCAAATATGCAAAAATACACATTTATGATGGTATATTAAGAAATATAAAAAGGAAATATAATAGAAAAAATAGAAAATGCTTAAATTGATTCTAAATGTCTCAAAACAAGAAAAAGTTTCTGAAACATAATCCTTCTCTTGATGATAGTGTGTTGCCTTGTCACAGTGTTGCTTGTTGGATGGAGACCTTCAAATATTACCTATTACATAGTAGATGAGAGTTGATATTCATAGATGAATTACACATAGCCTATGAGATGTAACATCTTACTCCCTGACAGCAAAGAGGTGAAGAAACCTTGAGGGATAATTCTGAAGAATGCCACTGAGTAATGAACATTTTCCTGTTTTTAATAAAATTATGATTTCTATTTACAAATCTTTCTTTCTTCTACTCTTTCTCTTGAACTAGGGACACGTTGATACTAGAATTGGGAAGCACATTTCACTGACCTTAAATCGCTTAAGATGAATTTCTATTTCTACTATTGTATTGGTTGACATTAAAAAAAGTTACAATGGCTCGTCAAAAAAATATAAAGGGCATAACTTCACCAACATTTGCAAAAGTAACCCCTTTTTTTGGAAACTACAGAGTTTGGAGTTTACTACAGAATTTGTAAAGATGCTGAAATCAAACACTTACTTTTTGGCACAGACAGAGCAAGGGTAGACAAGACGTTCTTCACGAGGCAGGTGCACCCTTTCATGATGTCGAAGAAGTGCTTCACAATGAAAGCGACGAGCACATTTACAGCAAACAAATGGTTGCTCTTCTTTTGGCACATGACTTAGGACATGGAGATCAAAAAGAGACTTTCGATGGAAGGCCTTTTCACACTTGTCACACCTATGAAATAAAAAACAGAGAAATTAAAACGCGGTAATCATGAATAACTTGCAAAATATTAATTCCATATTGAGCTTCTAATGTTCTCCATATACATAATTAATGGTGCTACTTAATGACATGGACTTTCTCCTCGTAATTAAGTTTCCTATTGTCTTGACTCGGGGCTAGCTTTTCACTTTTTCCCACCCTCATTGCAGCTGCTATCTATTGGTGCCTAAAAGACATACCAGAGACTCATGTGATATTTACTGCTCCTGAGGGGTTACTCCCAATGAAGAGTACCTTTGCGCTCCCCAAACATTGCATAAACCTCTTGACTCTGTACCTTTACATATTTGCCCATGGTAGCTCTTGGCTCTGTCTTGATGTTTATACCAATGTTTTATGTGAAGGTAACAGTGGCTAGTCTCTTCAACCAATATTTTACGAGAATTCCTGCCAATCTCCCTAAGGGTCTTCAGCCACAAACTCAACATTAGATGTCTCCACAAAAATTTTAGACACGATGTTTGTTTCCAAAACTTCTTCACTAGGGCTGGAAAAATCATGATTAAAAAAAAAGAAAAAATTAAAAATAGGATTTTTTAAAATTTAAATTCGATTTATTTGATTTAAAACAGATTTTTTAAAGTTGTATTAGATGTTTTTAGTATGAACCAAAATTGTTACGTGATTTATTTATCCTAAATTACTTTAAACGCAAAAAAGCTTATTAAAACATCAGTTTTTAAATTTAACATTAAATTATTGTAGTTTTATTTAATAAAATAGATACTATACATATGAGGGTTCTGGTGCAATACTGCCCTAATCCACAAAATCTTCAAATTTGAGTTACTTATAGTTTCAAGCTCTTGAAACACTTCTTGTGCATCCACAATACAGAATAAGCTTGTGGCACCATCTATTAGCATAATTTTGAATAAAGGCATTCTTTGTTTACAGAAATTTACTTTTTTGTGCAATACCGCCCTAAACAATAACTTTATAAGAAAAATTATGTATTCTTTATATCAAATTTGTAATCGATTAAGTCTTTTTATCTGAGTATTTTTTTATTTTACAAATATTTAAAATATAAATATTTTCAAATATTACAAATAATAAATATTGATTTCAATTAATGATTTAAAAAAATAATTAATTGTTTTAAATCAATCATTTAAATCACATGATGTAAATCATACCAGCTTTACTTCTTCCTAAGAAATTCTCAAAATAATTCGTAAAAGAGAAAATAAATATTCGGACAATTTAGATGAATTTTCAAATTGTTTGTTAAAGACTTGTGCACTTGCCAACTGTTAACTCACATATTTAATATATACACCTGTTAACTCACATATTTAATGCATACTTATGTACTGGAACTTTTCCAGATATTTTCAAAACACCTAAGATGAAGCTGCTCTTCAAAAACGGCAACAAAAATGAAATTCAAAATTATTGGCCAAGTTCTTTTTTGCTAGTTTTTCAAAATATTACAGAGACTTTACACATGAATGGAAAACTTTCTTAGTAAACATGAAGCATTTTCAGATTGTCAACATGGATTTAGGAAATCAAAATCTATGGAAACAGCCATATTTTCTTTTCTTTAAGATGTCGCTTCATCCATGGATCAAAATGAAGCATGTATTGGAATAATTTTAGATCTTTCAAAAGCTTTTAACATCACTGATCATAACATTTTACTCTTAAAATTATCTTCATATGGCATTCATTGTTGTTTAAGATACAAAGATAGCCAATCGAGAGCAATACCACGAATTCCAATTCGTGGTATTGCTCTCGATTGTCTATCTTTGTATCTTAAACAACAATTTCACAGAGTAGAAATACCATACTGGAATGATGGGACATACACATTGCATACACACCTCTTTGATACATTGCCAATTGCACACGGGGTCCCAAGAGTTCACTTTTTGACCCTATTGTGTTTCTCCTATACATAAAAGATATGCTCACAAGGATATGAAATGGAAGAACAGTTCTCTTTGAAAATGATACAAATTTTCTTTGCAGTAAAGAAACCATAAAACCACCAATATCAGTAGTTTCAAACTGGTTCATCAGCTTCTGGGTCATTGACCCCTATTTTGGTCAGGTTTTTCATCCAGTTTCCCTGATCCTTCAAGTGAATGCTGAGATGGACCCTTCTTTGCGTCAGGACATTAAAGGAAATTCACTACCTGTACACGTCTTTTAGAATTCTGTGGGTAATATAGTTAATCAAATTAATGTTCTCCATGTTCTCATGGCAGTAAGTCCTCTGCCATTTCTTCAAGAAGGGCAGGAATAATAAGGGATAGTAAAAAAAATCTATAGCTGATTTGATATGATTCATATTACACTGAAACAAATTTTTTAATCAATTCTTGCCAAAAATGGTCATTTCATCTGTATTCAGAATTCAACTTGCATATGGATTAGGGTAGGGATCCCAGAATTCCAGTAAACATGCACAGAATACACTTCTCTCCATAGCATGCCACTCATATTTTTTAAGTAAATACATAAATAAATTATTTGAAAGAAATTACAAGTGTAATTTTTGAAAAATCACAAGAATTAATCAAAATAGTGTTTAAGTCCTGTGTTTAGTGCCTTTAGCACTCTGCATAAAAAAAGCTTGGCGAACAAAATTTGCAGCTCATGTTAAAAAAAATCTTGTTTTACTACCGCCCATATTTCACCAAAAATTGTGTGAAAACTATTAATACTTTCAAAACAATGTATTTGACATTAATTGTAGAAAACATATTTCATTTGTAACTTTTGGAATTTTTGAAAATAAATACAGTTCAATGAAATGAGACTTACTCTTTTTTTAGGCATCTCTTCTTATTTTGAAGGGGGAAAGAAATCAAGAAAAAAATTGTTACTGTTTTTCAGAAAAACATTCTCTTTATAGGAGAACGTTCACTTTACTATGTAAATATGAAGTATAGTGAGAAAATTCAGATTTCTTTAAAACGATTTAAAGAAGGCAACCCATTAAACATGAATTAAATGGAATCTTACTCACTTGTATTTGTAGCCATTGGTGTGTTTCAGACGATGTTTGATGATTGACGCCCTGCTGGCCAGGACTTTGGCACACAGGCACACCACCTGTGCAGGCACATCATGGGTTGTTCGGCAGTGCACAGAAAGCGAATTCCAGTTACGGAAGACTTGCTGGCAAACATGGCACTCCCATCTACAGGAACAACAAAGACAATACGTATCCAAACAATTGAGTTAAAAGATTTTATAGGCTCAGTGGCATAGCTACGTCCACAGGGGCCCTGGGGCAAAAGGTTCAAATAGGCCTCCTAACTGCCATTGACTAATGCGAGATCAGGAAATTTAGATTATTTTAAGTATACTTTAATTAATATAAGGACCAAGTCTATAGACTTGGTACGCAGTACAAAATAAATAGATTTAACCAGCGTGAAAATCATTCTCCATGTTAGTTCATGAAGTTACTCATTCTTGGACCACTATTCTGAAAATGAATTCGGAAAATTTTCAGCCGCATATTACATGAAGTTAAACAAACAACAACGCAGATCGAATATACCTTATGAAACACAAACAATTCATGTTGCTCGTATATACGAGCACAGTTGGCAATTTTATATCAAGTGGTTTACACACAAACGTTTTACGAAATAATTTTTTGAATACGATTCCTGATCGCGCGGTAGGTATCGGACCAGCAATATTTCCGCCCACCGCAACAGCTGCACTGTGCCGATTGCGATGGGCGTAGCGAAGCGGCGGTAGCGCTGTCCCCTCCCTCAACCACTGCCCCTCCAGCACATTCTCCTGGTTAATGTTGCTGCTGTGTCTAATAATTTTTCAACATTTAATGGCAACAATAAGAAATAACTTTCATTAAATATGTATTCTGGTGACGTGTAGTTTGTTACATTTTTCACCATAAGATATCTTGAATGAATGAATGAATGAATGAATGCCGTATTTTACCTGGCGAGACTCAGGCCAGGAGGCATGCTCTTCCGTCTGACCACGCAAATTTCGTTACGCTCCTTTCACCCACTAGGGGAGAAAGAAGGTATTACTTGGGCGACGAAACAGGCGATTTGAATTTGGCTCAGAGGCTTCATTTAGGCTTGAGCATCTTTTACATGCAGTAAATCTACTAACATGGGACAGCCGGCTTTACTTCCCCTCCGAAGGAAGGCGTACGAAAGATTTTTTCGCCCTTAAAAATCCACGGCCTCGATCGGGTTCGAACCCACGAACTTGGGTATAACAGCCCGTTACGCTAACCGTTCCACGATGGTGAGTTCGTCGGGACTTGAACCCTCCGTCTTGGCGGTCCACGCCGCTATCGAGGCATCGCAACGGGCATTTCCACTCGGTGTGCGGCGCGGCGCACGGAGGCCACTCACCGGAAGATGGGCGGCTGCGAGGCGGCGTCCTGCTGCTGCTGGCCCTCCTCCTGCTTCTTGAAGTCGTCTTCCTCGGAGGACTCGTGGTCGTCGAAGCCGTCGTCGGCGAAGGGGTCCGGGTCGTCCTTGACGGCGTCGGCGGCGTCGACGAGCGCAGGGGCGGGGGCGGGGGCGGCGTCTGCGTCGGTGTCCGAGGCGGGCACCTCCCCGGGGGCGGCGGCCGGCGGCAGGGCGACCGCCTCCGCCTCGCCCGTGGCCGGGTCGAGCGCCGCCGGCGTCGGCGCCCCCTCCTCCGTCGCCTCCGCCGCCCCCGCCTCCGCGTCCCCGCCGCCGCCGCCGCCCTCCGCCTTGTGTTTGAGGACGCGCGGCGTCTGCGCCTTCCGCTTGGCTGCGCCCACCAGCGCCTTGTCCTTGTCCTTGTCGCTGCTGCCTCCGCCGCACCGCCCTGCCACATCCACCAAACTCATTTCTCTCCCATCTACCATGGAACGATTTTTCTAAGGATGAGCCAAAGTGACAGTTCGCGTAACAAGTGAACATTACAAGTATTTCGGAGAAGTATCCCTCCGCCGCGACAGCTGTTCAGTCACGCCCCTTCGTAAAGAGTTTGGTTATGGCTCCTGAGAAGACATTACTATCCAAAAGTCTATGAGTTTCGCTGAGCTATACGCACGTACGCGAGTCCGGGAAATATTTAAATTTAATTACGTATGTAGAAAATCTCTTAACATGCTCTCACAATCAGTAAAAGAAAACTGCCACGAATGTAAATAGAAAGAAAAATGATTTTAAGCCGGAAACACGTGCACCGGTACGCATCTCGCATTCAAGTCTCGGTTTTAAAATAAACAAATATTTATCACACAAAAAGTAAATTCAATGTAATATATAAAGAAAAAAAGAATTTTTACAGAAGAGCACATTACACTGCACTTCCTAATATCAATTATTTCTCGCAGCGCACTATATTTTTTGTCGGACAAGGACACCACAAAACGGAAGTGTGGAAGCTATTTACAAGTTAGCCAACTGCAAACGAACGAATGCGAGAAAGGGAGTCTAATGGGCTCAAGGGCACGACGACCACAGAACCTTCAGTTACGTTGCCGACACTAGCTGTCACTTTGGCTCATCCTTAGGAAAATCGCTCTATACTTACGTAGGTACACAGAAAGTATTGTAATGGTGCGAAAGAACAATGGGCGATTCCCGACAGAAAAACTCGTATTGTGGATTCATTTTGTTCCTATGAGTAGAAAATTACTTCCTCTAACGCGTGTAGTCAGAATCTACATTTTGTGGGTATTTGATACCGAAAAATCAGTTTACGGCAAAACGTCAGTCCGACGTCCGTGGTGTTTAGATTCTTAGCCGCGTCCTAGGGACAGTTGTCACCAATGCCTAGCACGCGGCATCTCCGATCAGACAATCTTATGTACTACGGACACGAAAACCTACACTTTAATTTCTCTGCGACCTGTCTAACGCCTAAACTGTTCAAACAGTCAAAACACTACACAACAAAATTGATATTCTCCGATCAATATGGCCGAAATCGAGATCCTGGGAAATTGAAACTAATATTTTGATTTGTTGAGGGTTCTTTATATGTAGCATCTCGATTTCTCTAAAATGGCTCCAAATTTTTGGAATAATTTTTTCCTTGGATAGACCAAAGGACGCTGAAACAACGGGCAGGTCGCATTTTCGTCGAACTCTCTGAATTTTCTAAAACTGCAAAAGTTAACTTTTTTCAGCATGTTCTTAAAACATTGAAAACAGATTTTTTCCGCAAAAAATCTGTTCCTCAAAGAAACATTCCTCACACCGTAATCGATGCGCCGTATCGATACTACCAATACCACCTATACATGGAGGAATACAGAATATATTCCTCCATGTCCTATATTTCAGCCCTTGGTGCTGATGGCCATGTTTGTGACGTCACGCTTAGATTCCTCCATCTTACATTTACGCTTTCTATGACAACGACGACGACGATGTGGTTATTTCTCTGTTTGCCTGAGGGCGGATTTTCATTAGGATTGGGTGGGAGACGGTGTCGTACGCTTAGGTTAGATCAGTTAGGATAGTGGGATTTCTTTTGGTTTTGGAGTGGGGTAGCTATGGAAAGGGAGAGGTTTAAGGTTTGGAGGGATGCAGAGGGTCTCTCAGGGAATCGGAATTGGGAATGGTGGAGGACGGGATCAATGAGAGGGGTTAGGCGGGTGAGGATAATTTTCTCGAATAGTTTACTGAGGATGGGTAGGAGGCTCATGGGTCTGTAATTGGATGGATGCCGATGTTCCTTGTCGGGTTTGGGAATCATGGACACACTGGCAGATTTCCAGAGGGTTGGGGAATAAGAGAGTTGAAAGCAGGAGTTAAGGGTGAGGGTAAGGAGGTGGATGGCGTTCCAGGGGAGCTTTCGTAGTTGGGTGCGAAGAACTCCATCGGATCCGGGGGATTTGTAGTCGGTCATGGTCAGTAAATGTATCTCGTCGTTGGTAGTCCATGCATTTACTGACGGGGAGGTAGGGATGGGATTCTAAGGAAGACAAGGAGTACATTGTCAGGGATCGGGATATCACGGAGAAGGAAGCGGTCGGCCAGGGTTTGGGCGGTGTTGGTTATAATTTGGGGGTCGAAGGATAATGTATTGGTGAAAATGGGGGAGATCCGGGTAGGGGTGTTTCGTACTGCCTTAACTGTCTGGTGAAGTTGGTTAGGGCTCCTTTTGTCTTTAAGTACGTCATTGTATTTGTTAGTCTCGTAGGTCCGTAACATTTCTGTACACGTATTTGCGTCTGTTTTAATACTGCTTTGTCTTCGTTGCGTCTATGTTTCTGGTGTTTTCGTTGAATTTGTCTTTTCAGTCTAATTGTATTATGTCGTCGGGAACGGTAGGGTGTAAATTGTAAGAGTATATGGTGGTTCTTTGGTAGGTGTGGAGGATTCGATAGTTTGGGTGGAGTATAGCTTTCTATGTACACCGTGGTTTGCGTAGACTGACGAGGTTTATTTGGATAATTATTAATTCAAGATTTGCTCTCGCGGTAACAACAAGAAGTGCTATTAATAGTTGCTTGATGCCGACGGAGCTCGTTTCTTATGCGTGTAGTGCAACCATTCATTTAACGTTTTGCCGTGGTCGATAAGTGTTACCTAATTGTGGAGGGAACTACGATGAAAACAGACCACATGTTGCTGTGTTTCAGTTTCACGATACCCTTAGGAAAAATTAGGGTGGCGTTTAACATTGAAGAGTTCTCGCACGGGTACGTTAGTATGTGATAGTTTGTAACATATCCACATTATTCATGACTGAAATAGACGGGCCAATTGTCGAACACCCAGCAATCTCCGATTCCATTCAGAATGCAGAAGGAAGACAGTTCAATTCAATTCAGTTGAGTTTATGCCATATTCTACGGCGAGACTCGGGCCATGAAGCGCGCTCTTCCGTCTGACTACCCAAATTTCGCTACGATCCTAGCGGAGAAGGAAGGCACTACTCGGGTGACGACACAGGCGATTTGAATGTAGCTCAGAGGCTTCCTTTAGGCTTGAGGTACTTTTACACGCAGTAAATCTACTACATGGGACGGCCGGCTTTACCTCCCATCCGAAGGACGGCATAAGAAGTTTTTTTTCGCCCTTAAAAATCCATGACTTCGATCGGGTTTGAACCCGCAAACTTAGGTTCAACAGCCTCACAACCGTTATACTACCACTAAAGCATACACTTGCATATTCTCCTCAAGAATGACCATTTTCCAACAGTTTCAAAGCTTCGAGTGGGCAATATCGGGAACGCAAAATAGGGTGCAATGAAAAGTCTTTGAAGTGTTTCAGAAAATGTTTATTTACTACGGTTCACAAATCAGGCAACCATATTGCGATATACCCAGATATCCTCAGGGAAAATTTGATTTAAAAAATAATGAAATGATAGATTATTTCGAAAGATTGGTACCCGGAATATGAGAGTAGCGCAGTATATTTACAAAGAAGGCAGAGTAGCCATAATGGACAGGGCTAGAATTAAATGCAAAATTTTCGACGTTCATATTAAGATATAGCAATATTCGATGCCAGAATAAACAGTGAATATGGGACATTAGGTATTCCTAATATAAAGTAAATGTAGTTATGATTTTGGACTGGCCGATTATACGATATAAATTTTTATTTGGGTAGCGTCATATGATGGAATACAGGAAAGATGGACAACCAATGATGACAGGTTTTGGTACAGATGTAGTCGTCGGGTCAGGATAGGCGATTGTTAGCAGACGGGTGGAAGCCAATGGCAAAATTACTTATAAAATGTTATGAAAAATGAAAAGCGAGGAGACATGTTTCACAGATACCGTAATTTTGGCAGAAGCTATCTCATCGTCGCAGCGAGAACTTAAAAAGGTATTTGATGGTGGTGAGGTGCGCTGCAGAAGATAGCGCGAGCACTGGATAAGTTCGAAGAAATAAAAGAGGCCATCTTCGTCAACATAGCATACTATGTTGACGAAGATGACTTCTTTTATTTCTTCGCATAAGAACGCCAACAACACCGAATCAGAATTCCCACAACAGGAAAAGTTGCCCGAACGGTTAGTTAATGTGATTTGGAGAAGTGTCGAATAGAACAAAATTTCTAGGTGTCTCAATTCAATCAAACCTCAAATGGAATGTACATATAACAGAATTAAACACTAAATTAAGCTCATTATGTTATGCATTCAGAATTATTTCTAATTCTGTCAGCCTTCATGCAGCTCGTTGCGTGTATTTTGCAAATGTACATTCCCGCCTGAGATATGGCATAATATTCTGGGGAAGCTCATCCTTTAGTTCCCAGACATTTAGATTGCAAAAGAAAATTATCCGAATAATGAAAAAATGCCATCCACGTGATTCCTGCAAGCCTCATTTCATTGGGCTTGGAATCTTACCATTGCCTTGCCTATTTATTTACGAATCTGTAGTATTTGTCAAAACTGACTTACTTAACGGTGGGAACTTATTTTCATGCAATACTGATATTTATAGTTACAACACTCGACGTAGAAATCATGTTCATTAAGTGTCAGTATCAACAGCTCACTACAAGAAATCCACATACAATACATGTACGTTACTTTACAACGCATTGCCAGATGAAATTAAACAATTAAAATTGGTACACAAATTTATGTTAAAAGTAAAATCTTTTCTGCTGCAAAATTGTTTCTATACAATTAGAGACTATACTGATCGTCAAAAAGAAAAATAATGTTTACTTTAACAAAACAATGATACAGTATAATGAATTAGTTTTTTTGGGGACATTAACTTCCGTTCAAGACTGACATCAAGAAAGAAGAACAGAAGATTACCGATGGGTGACGAGACTTTTCATGGGAACTTATTCACTTTACCAGCACGGAGTCGACGAGTACAACTGCTTCACAAGCCGTAATTGACTAGGAAAACGTCGAACAAGTAAATGTAATTCTTTGCAAAGAAAGGATAAGAAAACATTTCAAAAGGCTTTTAACAGATTAAATAAATAATATTTAAATGTAATGACATGCCAATGAGATTTGATTTCATAAAGTCAAGATTTGTAAATAAAATAAAAAAAACTTAGTATTAATAAATGTAACTGTATTATTGAAAAATGAAAGATGATCTATTTAATAGATAGACTCCGCAGACCCTCCCCTCCCCATTTTATTTTTTAACAAAGTGAATTTTCAAAGAATACCTAATCCGTTTTGGATGGGACGTCGACCCACGTATTATTCAATCATACAAGAAGTTGAGAGTCGGGCATTCAAAAATATAATAAGAATTAAACTACATACAATTACATTCACATACACAACAAATACTCATATACATCTCATATACTCAATTTCAAAAGTTTAATTATAAACAATACGATACATTTTACCCTTGCGTTACAAACTTGACATGCTTAATTTGACGCTACACGGGATCTTAGGTTTTACCAGCGCATTCGTGCTCGCTCCCTATCTGTTGTATGCCCATTTGTTTAGCAATTTCGCCCTCGCTTTTAAGATTACGAAGCGCGCGATGCTAGATTTAGTTTTGATTGCGACATGGCTGGCGCAACAGCAGCGCCTTTTTAGCATGCTTCATTTGCGTGATGAAGTAATGGCTTCTTTTTTCTACAAAGCGATACATAAGTGAAGCGCACAGGGAATACGGTTGCAAAGATATTACTTTTATTAGCACATCACGTTTTCGATTGTATTTATGCAAGTATGCGGTTTTATCAAACGACTCTGGCGGACCAATTTTACTGAAGTTTCACGTCACAATTAAGTATGTCGATGAGTCCACACAGACTGCTCATCTACTTTCACTGCCAGTAATCCCATCGTGTCATTACAACCATCAAATTCGGGCAATGAGCACAATTGTAAGAAATAATCAAAAGAGTTTGAACGTACGTCGGGCAAACGACGCTAATGGAAACATTCTGTGCATTCACTCCTGGTGGCCAATTTCGCCTGCAGCATTGCCTGCGATCCATTCCACAGGTGGTTGGAGGACATTCTAAACAGGGTTTGGCGGGAGATTGAAGCCAGCTTCAATCAATTCGGCGCAGATTTTTCCTGCTCTGGTGTAGTCGGACTATCGGAGTCTGGCAATGGCGTACTCGCGCCTTTCCACGCCAACATCCATTCATTTCGTTACTATACCTAACGCGCTCGAAGAGGGTTGTGGTGATCCCTTTCCAATTTGACCCCTCTTAAAATGGTTGCGATTAATTCTTTCCGTTTTGTGCAAACATAATAGGACATTTTAAACCTTTAAATCTGACAAACATTCTGAAAATCTCAGAAATACTTCAAAAGAACTTTCGTAGCGAACCAACGCTCAAGCTAGCTGACATTACAAGCTCTGGCCGCGAACGGCCTAGGGCAAAGAAGCAACAATAGCGAGAGGAAGGGCATCTCGAACATGGAGCAAGCTAGCAAAGTTATTGCCATTGAAGATACAGAGGTTACAATATTTTTGAAGCGCTGATTATCAGACGTCACCAAACGGGGGCTTTTACGGTTGACAAACGGCCGTTTTCCCCCTTTAATGGGATTTCTCTGAAACGTTTTCGTAATGCGACAGACATTTACCCAATTGTCGATGCTGCTGTCAATTGGCAATACAAATCTTCTAAGTTTGTCAATCAGTGTGGCTTCTATAGACTATATTTGCCTCTCAATGTAACATCAAATCGTTCGGTCTAGCTAAAGAGACGCCACCATGGGCGTGGCCAAACAATTTCCTCTCGAAGATAGATTCTGAATGTCAAAGTTGGGTCAGGAAGACAGCATAAACGCGAAAAATATCCAACACTTTCCACGCTCTTTTTACAAGTAAATCTACAACACTTCTCATGTGATGTTGATTTTTTCTCACAAAACCTACTGCGCTATTCATTACACTGGTCTACAGTTATTTTGCTACTCGAGAACATCAAGTGTGCCAACCCTAATTCGGGTGAGTTGATTTAAAATCTGAAATTCGTTTTTTTCTATCACGTCACAATTTTAAAATTACTTTTTCTGCAATGCCATCTTGAATTTTTCCGCAAAATCTTCGCGCTGTCAATGGTGAGCATGGTGAGAGGTTCCTCCAGGATATATCAACAATATAATCCAGATACCAAGGACATTAAGGTGCTAGGATGATAGGAGATTTCTGCTGTTTCTTCAAAGATCAACCGCAAGACAATATAAACGAAAAAGCAAATGTCTCAAGAACTTTTAAAACAGTTTCAAGTGCTTATTATATATCTATATATTTAAAAAAATAAGGTATTTTGCCATGGCTTCGTTTAGAGCTTCTACTGAACCGATTGTAGTATTTTTTCTTTTAAATGAAAGAATGTGATTCCTAGATGTGTTATCAGATATTGTTTGTGTTGATCCACCAACATTTACGGTGTAAATTAATTAATTAAATATTTCTTTAATAGTACGCTTATCAATAGTCAATTGTTTTCTTCCAAAGGGTGGCTGTTTCAAAATCGATATATATGAGTCGATAGATGTCCACGCTGCTTCATGGTGGCACTGCTTGATGTTTTGTTTTGATTGTTGAGATTTGTTTACAATTCGTCAAGGTTTTGTTTCAGTGTAATAATTGCATTGTGGCGTTGACAGTTTGCATGTATTTGCTTTTGTGGTGTATTTTGTAGAGAACATTCGGACAGTGTGTTTTGCTCGGTTGTACTGAAGTAGTGAAGTTGTTCACAGGTTATGTCGAATTCCGAATCGTTGCCCACGTGTCCCAAAAGACGCAAACGTACATTAACTGGACGCAGGGAAAGAGAAAGTCAGCGTAAGTGTCGTGATAGTGAGGTCATTTCGTTTTCTGCTGGGTCGTCTATGAAATGTCAGTTTTGTTCTGCTCTGTACTTTGCATGTGAGATAAATTCTCTTTGTTGCTTTGTGTTGTGTGCTCTGTGTTGCTTTGTGTTTACTCTGTGTTGCTTAAATGGGAAAATAAGTTTACCTTCGAGCAATATGCCAGAAGAAATCAAAATTGTTTATAGGACATGATGACACATCAAAAAACTTTAGAAATAATATCCGTCAGTGTAATAGTGCTCTTTCTTTGGTGTCATTTGGTGCCGATATTGCATTGCCACTTGGTCATGGGCCATACGTGTTCAAAAGTTTGGGAACTCGCATACACAGAATATCTGCGTTATACCCTGAAGATCCAAACAATGCAACGTATTGTGAAAATTAGTATTGGCACAGTATTTTACATTTATCTCAGATCTCACCGTCAAATGTTGACGGGTTTTCACTGGTTGTACATAAATGTATATCATTTTTAAAGTGTTGAAAAAATAAATTAATATACAAATTTACAACAGAAAACAAAAACAAATACGAAGTGGGGGGCGTATACCGACAAGTGGAAACACAACTTAAAACTTCTTATCGCTTTCCCCGCCCGCTGAATACACAGCACCGAAGATCGCGGACGTTTCACGTTCATCAGTGTTCAAAGATCTCTCGACTGGTGCGTATTTGCTCTTCTCGTATGGTAACTTAACTAAGCTGTTTCATCCTTCGCCGTCCCAAAACAACGGCCGGCATGCAATCGGACTATGCCTCCTGAGGTAGTCTAGCCAAAGGTGAAAGGGGAAAGCGGGTGCGAGTGAAAATTGATTGCTGGATGTAATCGGGCGACTCCACAATAAGAGCAGTGTAACATGGTACATTGCCGAATTAGAGCTTCCAGAAATTGACGATGTCTGAGCGGGTGCAGGCGATTGTTTTTTTGCAGTCGCTTAAAGACTTCCATGGAGAAAATCGAATTCACATCTGGTCTGTATATTTGGTACAAAGCTCCAGAGAATCACCTAAGTGGTCATCTTCAATAAACTCTCCTAGAACTTGTCACTATCCCCCCACACTCAACTTGTGTCACTCCAAAACTAAGGGTTCACCCCATCGAGTATCTCCACAAGCTGCCCGGATCATGATAGCAATTTCACTCACCGAATTTTCGTAAAAAAATAATCGCGTAGGACCGGTCGAGTGAACTGTTCACGCCGGAGCGTGACGAAGCCACTTGATAGCTGTTCACTTGACGTGCGATATAAACTTCGCTAAAGATTGGAGCCAATAGCCGCCGGCTGACTTTCCTGTCAGCATCTACCTTGACCACGCCCGCCCACATCCCTCCGCTCCTCCTTCTTCCTTGCCGTGAAAAATTCTGAACGTTCAAAAGGGTCTCATTACATAGATTACGGCTTAACAAATATTATTAGTATGCTTTATATATAAGGAAACCTAGTTTTAACGCCCTACAACGCGACGAGTTATGCACGAAGAGTGTGGCAGCGTAAAGGGTATTGGTAAATCACATAAATTGTTAATAAAAGACTTACTTCAATCAGATTCAAATGCAAAATAATATTAAAAATAATATAAAATTACTAGTTCGGTCCTGCGAACATTCTACACTTTGTAAATCATCTATTCTAATAACAGCGAATTCAACAACATGTAAGGGTCATAGATACCACAAAAAGTAAGGTATGAATAGATAGTACCACATTTTTACAGGCTATTCTACAGGATTATCGCACTGCCCTTGCAAAGTTTGGTAAAGATTAATGCAATACAAATGCAGAAATTTAACAATAATTTAAATTATATTTTGACAGATGAACCACGAACATTATTATTCGCCTGTCGCTAAGAGCAGGTTGGTTTCTAATATATTCCGTCAGAGGTCAGTCGCGGTGCAGAAGAACCGGTACCTTATAGTTCGCTAGAGCCAGTAACAGCACAGAATAAACTTTTTTATTACAACGAAATATAAAACCAAAGAAAACTGATATTCCTAAAATTTGAACCTATCACACTAACAATTATCCTTAACAGAGTTTTATATAAAATTAATGTTTTCAACAAGTATTGGATGTCACGAAATCCCGCACAAAGCCGGGTAGTTTGCTAGTTGTGAAAAGTGAAATAGCTTCGTACTGGACTCCAACTTCGCACGGCCAGCACACGGGCAGTGTTACGACAGGCATTGTGTGAGCAAATATTCTAATACTGTTAATCGTGAAGACTCAATTCCATAGGCAGGGCACCAGAAAAGCTAAATCTCCAGTTAGGTAACAGAAACTCTCTCAGAAACAATAACCATTTAAAAATGTATAAAAATGGATATTGATAAAATATCTTCCACGTTTTATTCTTCGTCAAAACAAAGACAGGTGCTTCAAATTTAGACTGATCGACAGGAGTCTTAGATAAGGGATCAAACCTTCAGTGGATTCAATTTTTCAGTGGTTTGGGTACATAGTAAAACTAGTGGAGTTCCAACGGCAATTTCTTTCTCCCATTTTCGAAATATATTGCATATATTGCAATGCAGCAATTTCTGGGCTACTAACACTCAGGTTTGAAAACGTCCAATTCAACCAATTCAAACAAAGCGCGTGCGATGCATTCATTTTCATTCTCATTCACGCAATCATTTCGGCAGACGAGCAAAGGGAAAGACGGGCAGACTTATAGACGGACAGACGGGCCGGCGGACGGTTGGGCGGACAGACGTACAGACAGACGTACAGACAGACGTACAGACAGACGCACAGACAGGCCCACAGACAGGCCCACAGACGTACAAACGGGCAGACACAAGAGGAAGACAGACACACGGTGAGGCGGACAGACGGTGCGGCGGACGGACGGTGAGGCAGGCGGACGGACGGTGAGGAGGACGGACGGTGAGGCGGACGGACGGTGAGGCGGACGGACGGTGAGGCAGGCGGACGGACGGTGAGGCAGGCGGACGGACGGTGAGGCAGGCGGACGGACGGTGAAGCAGGCGGACGGACGGTGAGGCGGACGGACGGTCAGACGGACGGACGGTCAGGCGGACGGACGGACGGACGGACGGATGGTCAGGCGGACGGATGGTCAGGCGGACGGACGGTCAGGCGGACGGACGGTCTACGGAAAACTACTGTAATTTTCAAAAAAATGTACATGGCCTTTATGAAAGAACTATTCATGGACAACAAATTTCATGTAAAAGGAAAAATAGTTATCTTCAATTTTGTAGTTGTAGGAAAACGCTGAAAAAAATCACTTTTGCAACTTTCGAAAATTCAGAGTTAACCGTGAAAATCGGACATATGCCATCTTTTTAAGAGTATTTTACTTTATTCCTACAAGAAATTTAAAGAAAAATTTTTGAGAAAATTTTGAAAACGTCCGGGGGTCTTTATGTAAAGTACACCCAAATTTTAAAGAATGTTTTTCAAAATTTCAAACTTCAACTAGTCAGATGGACAGGGGTTATTCAATTTGGAAAAGATCGTACGTGTGGTTTAGGCGCTAGTAGTGTTCATAGATGGACGGACACACGGGCAGACAGACAGACAGACAGACGGTCGGACAGACGGATGGACGGACGGACAGACGGACAGACGGTCGGACGGACAGACGGTCGGACGGACAGACGGTCGGACGGACAGACGGTCGGACGGACAGACGGTCGGACGGACAGACGGTCGGACGGACAGACGGTCGGACGGACAGACGGTCGGACGGACAGACGGTAGTCAGATGGACAGACGGTCGGACGGTTACGGTTCAATTTGACAGACGGTCGGACGGACAGATCGGTACGGTCGGACGGACAGACGGTGACAGTTTAGGCGCTAGTAGTGTTCATAGATGGACGGACACACGGGACAGACAGACAGACAGACAGACGGTCGGACAGACGGTCGGATGACAGACGGTCGGACGGACAGACGGTCGGACGGACAGACGGTCGGACGGACAGACGGTCGGACGGACAGACGGTCGGACGGACAGACGGTCGGACGGACAGACGGTCGGACGGACAGACGGTCGGACGGACAGACGGTCGGACGGACAGACGGTCGGACGGACAGACGGTCGGACGGACGGACGGATAGACAGACAGACAGACAGACGGTCGGACAGACGGACAGAAGGACGGACGGACGTTTGAAAAAAAACAGTTTTTCGGTATCAGGAGATCCCAAAACGTGTATTTCCGTTGAAATCTCGAAATCGATTTTCCGCAGCATTACGTAACTTTCTCTATACTACGTATATTACTCCGTATATACGTACGTTTACAAGAAAATAAAAACGACTGTAAACCTGAGCGTTCATTGCCATCAAGGGTTCAGAGATTCTTCAATTCACTGCAGGAAGGTACGGAAAGAAAAGGGAGGTCATTCTCGTATGTCTCGTAAACTGAGTCGTATTAGTCATATTTCATATTTTAATGTTTACAAAAGTATGATTACGGGACGTTTTCAGTCACAATCAAAAAATCGAAAACTTAAATACATCGACCACCATACATCGATGAAGGAAAAATAGGGTTTAATCAAACGATTTTTAAAACATGGATGTATCTATAAAAACATCGCAGATTTGAAAACATCGACATTGACGTCACATCCCTAGTCCCGATGTAGGTAGATCCAGAATCAACAAAAATCACCGCCAATCACCCGATTATTGGAATGTTACGGATCAAAATTGCAAATTCATCAAATTGTGGTCGTATAATTAATACCTATAATGTGAAAAATGGGCTGCGGACATCATAGCATAAAAAAGGGAAATTTTACACACGTGTCTTAAAGGAAAGTCAATCGGTTCCACTAAAAATGGAGGTAACAAAGTTAATCGATGTTGCACTTACATAAAATTTCATTGTACCTTAAATTGCATGGTTAAGGTATCACCATCACCTTTGAGATAGTAAAGGGTTAATAATCGCATGACTTTTGAGGTATAATCAATATTTTTTTACATTCTGTTTCCGCTATGACAAAGTCCCACTATTACGTTCCTGTCTGCTGCTATTTTCTATGCTACGGACGTCGACGCCTCTACGTTTTTCAAAAATAGAAGTTTCGTAATATCCGTTTGCGCGCCTGACTTTGATACTACGTTTCTGTTTTGCCTGGCTTTGTCTGTTCGATCCTTGCCCAGAACGAGACGGCCAGAAACAGCCGACTCCTTTTGTCTTCTCCAGGGCCTACATTTCTTCATTCCGTTTTCAAGCACACGAACCGACACTTCAGCTTTTACGGGACTGAGGAGAAGGAAAGAGACGACGAAAAACGCAAACAGTAAAACACCTAAACATGTGGTAGTAAATGTAAAAATCCCCTTCCTTTTTTTCATGTGGCACATAAAAAGATCTCATCTTCAGGAGATGCAGTCATGCACTAGCCGGTACATCAGTACATCTCGACACCCAACTTCCGACGAACGGTCCATTTCGAGTCTATTGCAAATGTACTCTGCAGCAAGTGTCCATACGAGAAAAGTTGTACGGAGTTCTGAACCTTATTGTGCGCTGTTCTTCGCTAGCACGTCATCCTTCAAAAAAGGTCGTAAAACAGAAACAGATGCCTTGAAGCGAATGCTCTGAGAAAAGTTTTTGTACAAGCATCTAGATGTGTATGCAAATTGAATGTTTTGCGACATGAGAGTCGTGCCGATTATTTCAAAAACGAAAAAACGATACATAGTAGAACGGATAAATTCTATTGACCATTACATTACGGTTCTTTACAAGAGTTGTAAAGAGTTCAATCTCCAACGTACAAGCAGCAATAAATATTCCACAACAAACGGAGGAAAAAAGCACCTCCCGAATTTCATTTGATTATTGTGGAATAAAATATTCAATGAACGGGACCAAAAACTAGAATTTTGAAAAAGAACCTTGGCAAATATAGAGGCAGTGAACAGATGCATAGTCAACAATCTCATTTCGACAAAATTGTAAATCAATTATTTTATTTTTCCTGAGCATTATGAGTAGCTAAGGAAGCAATTCAAACCTCGATAAGTCCATGTAGCTCTTAGACTTTCATCTCATTCCCATTATCTTTAATTCATTTATTTATTTTCAAATCTCAGTACTGTCGCAACGTATCAATACAGACGATCGTAGATTCGTATTTTGCGACACAATGGTTTGCCCACTATACACTATCGTCTGTAATTGGATGGGATCTCAAAACTATACTATACAATAATGTTGTCCAGTGGAGTATTAGAAGTAATGAGAATACATATGTAGGAAACAAAACAACTATTTTTAAATACGCTACACCCCTGCGCTGTCATAGGAGAACCACAGGGCGCATCACACACGAACAAACATTTTTTCCGGTGTAGGTTCAACCGGTGCACACCCATCATTAGTCTCGTAGGTGTAAGCGATCCGAATCATACGGTATTTTGTCAAAGGTCGACCGCCCACCACGGTAACAAGCGAAAAGTCATTTTTACGTCAAAAATATGAATTGCCGAGTGATTTAAAGTATATTATGTTCGTCCTGAAACAACAAAACCTTCAGTACAAAATAATCGTTGAGTATCGTACAAAAAAACGTTCAAATATCAGATTTTAACACCAGGGAAATAGTAATATTATTTTCAAAATAAGTTTAAAACAAGCAATGTACGCGTTACATTCTTCAATACAATTGTGTAATATAAACATGTTAAGGGTTTTAAAAATGTAATTTCATAGAATACGAATAGAAGAAAATCAGCCGTCACTGCCTGCTTCAAATATTCTTTCCCACTTCGCCAGCGATATGATTACAGCATTTGAGTCATGGCAATTTTACTCTGCTTTTGTTCTTCGATACCATCCTTTATGATGTGGCGGTCAGAGTACACGTTAGGCAAGCCAGCATAAGAGAGGTAATATGTGGGGAACCGAATGATCCCTATCTTGGGAGGCTATCATCCTCCCACTAGAAACCAAAACAGATTTCTTGTCGGTTTTATCATGGTTCTGTATCAACTTCCCAATTTTTTATTCCTGAATCACTATGTATACAAAGTATAACATCTTTGATCTCAAGTTGGAGGGAAAAAAGTGTGGTAGCCATTTTGAAGTTCAAACAATGGGTGGTATGAATAAAACGGAGTATATACTACTTACGCACACTTTCTGAGTAAATACTCGTATCTGAGACTGTTAGGAGAATTTACTCGTTTCCAGACGAAAGTGAGAATATACTCGTAATTGATATTTGATGGCGTTCACTACGAACATAAGTAATGCTTGTTACGAACGAGAGAAAGATAAAAATACATGCGGAAAGGCACCGTACCAACGAAAGGAAATTTAAACGTTCAGATTTTTACAAGAAAATGTACAGCGATTAAATAACTTTATATTCGGCACTGAAAACACTAAGATTTGCGGATGAGCTCTAAAGTCCTAACAACGAAATGAAATTTAAAAAAACCGTCTTGTTGTTGGTCTTCCACGTTCTCAGAATGGACCGAGTGTAGATTTGGGAATCCACCAAATTACTGTTTCGAAGAACGTAGTGAAGGTTATGGAGCGTTTGTAATTATTGCTAATTATTACTCCAAATTAGATTAAATTCCCACAGAAGAATATGTGGAAGAATATTTTCCAAAAGATGAAAATTAAAGAAGACTTGGTGCTCATGGGAGATATGAGGTTCATGGGAGTTATCGATAGCTAGTGATCGAATCGTCCCCGAACGTCCATTGATCAGGTTACTCCGTGGAAAAATGCTAGGAAAAATGAGAACAAACTCGGGTTGCTGTGAGTACGTACTCGTTACTTGCAAGAGGTGTTTTATTCTTACCAAAACGAGACTATCCTCATCCGATGGAGTAACTACTTCCCTTTCATGCTCATACTCATGAAAAGAAACTCGGAGTATAAACTCGAAGTTTATTCATGCAACCATATATTAGGAGAGATTGCCTTCCAACTTAACGGCGAGGGTTGGAGAGCAATTGACCTTCAATTGCTTTTCAACAGCTCACGACTCTTCTTTAATTACTTCTCTTTACGGAAGCACGTGAGCTCTGTTCTAATGGTCGGTATATTCTCTTTGACCGGGGAAACCACATGTATAACGAAAGGTTTACTTAACATTAGTGGCCATATCGTGTTACAATACACACACACACACACACACACACACACACACACACACACACACACACACACACACACACACACACACACACACACACACACACACACACACACACACACACACACACCATATCGTGTTACAATACACACACACACACCATACAGTATTTCACAAATATAAAACAACTGTTTTAAAGTTACTAACATTAAAAGACCGATATAGAGCAAATAACCAACCAAGACCATTATTTTTCAGATCGGTCGTCTTCACGCAATACCACCTTCTTACAAGACAGGAGGAAAAATAAATAATAAATAAACCTTTTCTTGCACTAGTACTCATACTGCTCGCCTACAGCTACTCATTTGTTTTGATTGTTCATAACGGACGGCAGACTGTAAAATCCATAAGAACTGAAATATACGCTTCCTTTTGACGAACGATTCCGGAAGTTCTAGCGAATGCGTGCATGCACATTTTGGCTTCGGGAAGCGAACTCTGGACATGCGGGCGTTCACTAAAATTCCGGAATTGTTTGGTAAAAGGAAGGGAGTAAATCGTGTCTGACGGATGCCAACCGTTAAAACTGGCTTGTTGTTCCATTATTTGGTTACTTCGACTGAACATAACAGAACAATTATACGAAATAAAAGAATAATACTAATATCATAGATATTAATATATTAATGGAGATATATTACTGAGTATCTTCTTCAACCATTGTTAATTTCATAGTAAAAAAAATTACTTATGGTTCTGATGTACGAACAGATTGTAAATAAACGTTTAATTTAAAAAAAATCATAGAGAAGGTAAAATATTATGAAATGTATTCCCTAAATAAAAATTATAACTCAATTTCTCAATAGACCATTAACTTTTATTTCCAGAAATGGAAAATCAAATACCCTGGATGCTCATTCCACTCACAAGTATGTAGTGTAATCGCCATTATGCAGTGTTCCATGTAAAATAGGTTTGAGAATATTTCGAAAAGTTCGCATCGGATCAAGGAAAATGGGTAATGAAAGTTGTACGTATCGACGGGGCACATCCAATGACACCAAACTCCACCTCCCTACTCCCCCGGGGGAGGAAATAAAAAAAAGTTTCATGGGAATTCGTTTTTTTTTTGTAGATTCAGAATGTCCAAGAAAAAATACGTAACTTTTGTATTAAACGTTGTTTCTTTTGAATGGTAGATAGCGCTTAATTGACAAAAATCAAAATAAGCAAAAAACGTTCCACTGAGGCAACTCTTCCATAGAGCAACTCCGCTTTCTCTCTCCAGGATGAAAGAATGAGAAACGCCCACTGCTGCGCCACTCAGGCCGATTGATGAGCAGAGCTTCATAAACATAAGTGCCGCGTTCTCATTTGTCTCTTTACTATCATCATTCTAACGAGCAATCATTATTACATAATAAACCTAAAATGTTTTCAATTGCCGTTGTTTTGTTTTTCGAATCACGCTGAAAGTAGCTTTTTTTATTTTTTTTATAACCACACCGCGATGTTTGGTATCACCGAGTAGCTTCTCAAATTATTGAGCACGAATTTTTTTATTTGATGCGTAACTCTCGAGAAAAAAATAGTTTTTTTTAAAAACGATTTTTGCTTATTTTGCTTTTTGTCGATTACAGCGCAATCCATCACGAAACAGAAAAAAAGTTAAATACAAAATTTACGTTTACTTTCCCGTAAAATTCGAATCTGCAATAAAAAACCGGTGTTTCCTTTTAACTTTTTTATTTTTATCCACTCCCACCCCCAGGGATAGGGGTGAGAGGTAGAATTTGGTATCATTTTATGGGCCCCGTCGATAGAACAACCTTTGTTATCCGCTTTTAATTCGAAGTGCATTTTTCCAGATTTTCCCTAAACCAGTTATAAATGGAACCCAGTATAAGGTATTTCCCTCTCATTTATGAATTGTGTTTTTTGCTATTTTTTCAAAAGCAATCTTAGTATATCACACGTATGCATGAACACAATCTACATGAGTGTTCGTGTTGTTGCCAGAAGTTTAATAATGAAGCTTTTCATCGTTCGCACGTTCATTTATGTTACATTTTGGAATCATTTTTTTGACACATTGCAGTTCGGTTTTCCAGTTGGACATTCTCGTACTCCTGTTTAAGGAAGTAGGGGATGATTCTCTGAAGCAGCACCGCAGCAAGGGAGCAGCTCCAAATTGCAAATATTCATAAAAAAAATTTTTGAAATATTAAAATTCCAGCGCTAACCAATTTTTGACAGTTGCTCTGACGAAAGGAAAGGTTGCACAATTAAAACCAATGTAATGCACGGATGTCTTCTCCATGTGATTGTGGTGTGGAACGCATGGCAAATCATTTGCTGTATCTCAATATTATCCTTCATAAGATTTAAATATTTACGATTGTTCAGGACTTGAATATTCTCATAAGTCAGCCGAATAAATATAATAGGAATCAAACCAGATGAGTTTTGCATAAAGATCGGCCAACCTATACACTTAGAAAACATATCAAAAGTCGGGGGCAAACTCTTTTTCCGACGATAATATGGGGAAGGGATACATTCACAATCGTTCAGTATACAACGGGAAGATCGCTTTGTAAGCGAACATTCAATACATAAATGTATATCACAGAAGTTCGTGTCTAGTTTTGGGAAGGAAAAGTAAGAATCATAATGGTAACATTTGTCTTTATTGCTGTATAGGCGGCTCCACACATTCGTTATTCGGCAAACACCGAGCAACCGCTCGCCGAATTCCGAGTAGTGTGGATGAGTTGCTCGCTATTTGCCGAGTGACGAACATCGGGGTTCGCTCTATCCACCGCGTGTCGGTCTTTAAGACACATCAAAGGGAGCGAACATTCTCCGAGCACGTCAGCTGCTCGGGATTCGGCGAGCGCTAGCTCGCTGTTCGGCGAATGCGGCATGTGTGGAGCCACCTTGTAGCAACAAGAAAATCTCACGCCAGCTGTAAAGTGATGATTAGACATCGGATGTTTAGGGAAATGCCTATTTTTTTCTAGAGAACTTATATAAAGGCTGGTAATATAGTCCACGAATCATGACAAATGATGACATTTGACGGAATTTTATAACGCTTATTTTAGCATAAATGCCTATTTTTTGCATAAATACCTTTTTTAGGACTTTTTTGCCTTTTATTTATTGTATTTATATACAATGCTAAGATATCGGAAAATTGTCGATAGTCCAACGTGACCATTCATTACGAAACCTTCAATTCACGTCCTGAAATTTAAAATTACGAGAGAATTCCTGAAAGTATACCAACTGATATTTCTCCATTTCCCTATTTTACAAATACTAGCCATGATCTGAGAACATGACACATTGAAACGCCGAGGGAACAGAAATTTTAAATGGAAATAAATATAAATTCCCAGAAGGCTTCAGTATTGCTAGTGTTAGGCTGCTAAAATATATGCCAGTCACATCGTTCAGATATCCTTCTCCGCATTCAAACTGATTTTGTCTCGTGGTTACTGGTAATATGCAAATATTAGTGGTTAATGGAAACTATTAAGAATAAAATGTAGAAGAGTTGTAAATACGTAAATCTAGTTTTACATTAAAATATACGAACTGGTTTTGTGCATTCAAGTTAACAAAATAGTATAGACAAAAAATACAATTTTTCCATTCTATTGTGTATGTAACTTATGACAGTGCCTTTTCCCTCCTTATTCTTGACTTTTTCAGAGCCTTTGTAGGCGCCTGAAAGACGATTTCTTAGTGCCTAACCATCCGTTGTCTAGTGCTGCTACTCACGCTTGCGTCCGGCCGGGGGCTTGGGGGGCGCGTCGTCCTCGTCTCCGTCGTCGTCCGGGAGGCGGGGCGCGGGCGCGTCGCCGGGCGGCTCTTGCTTCACAGCGCCCGCGGCGGCGGCGCGCGGGGGCGAGTGGGCGGCGCGGGCGGGCTGGTGGCGCCCCGCGGCGCGCCCGCGGCGCCCGCCGCCGCCGCCGCCTCGCCCGCGCCGCGCCGCCCCCGCCCGCTTCTCGCGCCCCCGGCCGCCCCGGGCGCCGCCGCCGCCGCGGCCCCGCCCGCCGCGCCCGCGGCCGCGCCGCCCCGCGGGCGCCGCAGCCGCCGCCGCCGTCGCCGCCGCTCCCGCCGCGCCGCCACCGTCCAGCTCCACCAGGAACGGGTCCACCTCGATGGACATCTGCTCCGCCTCCTCCTTGACGCCCCCGCGCCCGCAGATGTCCTGCGACATCCACACTTTTATATAAACAGCGGCTTATCTAACATCCATTTATTGAAACCGATATGTTTTAACATGCGTGTTTTGAGTTCGATATTTCGAAACATGCGTACTTTGATTGTGTCGCATCCCTACACGTACCCTGGGAAGCGAGCCGTGTTTACCATTTTTTGGTTTCTTGATGTTTTATGTTGTTCTTTGAAATATTTGAATACATAACTCTTTGTCCAAATTATTACAGACAGTGACGAATGAATGACATTTGTGATTATAACAATGTATTTGAGAAGTGTTTTTTAGATTCCAACAACCTAGTTTTACTTTCTCGCAACTGCTTACGCCGTAGAGGGAAAGTTATGTAATATTGCGGGAAAAAGCGGACAATTTTCGGCAGAAAAACTTTTATTGTTGTGACCTGGTAACGAAAAAGTACATAAATTCAGCTGCTAAATTTTGGAAAATATCCTCTAATACATGGTATAGTCAGAATTCATGTTCTTGATACCCAAAAATCGATTGACGAACAAACGTGTCCGTCTGTGAACAACGCTAGCGGCTAAATCGTTCAGCCGATTTTCTCCGAAATTGATATTCCCAAATCGATCTGGCTGATGTCAAGGCTCCTTCAATTTGTAACCGATATTTTAAGTTTTGGGGTTCTTTACATGAAGCCTCTAGGGCATTTTCAAAATTTTCAAAAAAGCGGCTCCAACGTTTTTAAGTTAGTTTTGTTCTTGGATAGTGTAAAGGACGTTTAACAGAATGGAACAGATCTCATTTTCGTTGAAAACTGTGTTTTTCGGAAAATAGCAATAATTCTATTTTTTTTCGGCGACTTCCCACAACTATAATTATGAAGATAGAGATTTTTCCCTTAATGAAATATGTTCCGTAAAGAGAGATTCTGAAATAAGGTAATGTACAATTTTTCGAAAATTTGAGTACTTCTCGCATAATTTTGCGTGGACGTACGTGCTGTTTTAGCACTACTGGTTACATAAAGTGTGGTGTTCTTTTGCTCAAAGTGTGATAGTGTCACCTTAGATCCCACTGGCTCTTTAAAATTCTTCTCTTTTTGTAGTACCTAATTCAAAATATCAAAAAGAGTTTCAAATTTAACCTGAGATATATATTACGCAGCAATCGTGCACTATACAAGGCACGGAACAAAGGGCTTAACTGGCAGCAAAATTATCAGAAGAGTCTGCCCCGTCCCAGTGCGCCCAATCCACACAAAAACTGCTGTTCGGACCATATCCTTCCAGTACGCGAGAAACTTTTCAAAATAATTTTTCAATGAAAAAAAGAAAACTAGTGGTGCTACCAAAGAACATACTTTCTCGCATTAGTTGTAAACGCTCCGTAATATTATTCCACTACATAAACCAGCAAATTTTATTGCGCTTCATGACCAGATCTCAGTTCCTCAGAGTTAACTTGTCGCCACTCATATCACCTCTCCACACAAGAGCTCCATGGATCGGTCTCGGGCAGAAGCATCAAAAGATAAATGTTTCATGCAAAGAAACATCAATAATCAATATACACGTTAGAAACTACAAAAGCCTGCATTCCGTTCAGCTCTATCAGGAAACATCAATTTTGGAGAAAATCGGCTGAATGGTTTAGGGGCTACAGTTGTCCACAGACGGATTGACAGCTGTTCGGTTGGTTGATTGATTGATTGATGGATGGTGATTCCGGGCGCGCCAACTCCTAAGGTCATTACTCCCGAATGTACAGTACATGCTTTTGCACGAGAGGTAGCTGTGATTTTCCCGCCCTGGATGGCTAAATCAAGCGCAGACCTACCGTCGGCTAGTGGGATTTTCCCCGACCAGGTGCCTCCCACCAGAGTATCCTCCTCGGCGGGAGAAGCTGTAAGCTCCCGACCGATCTCCGAGCATGTTGTGATGGTGTGGTGCATGTACGTGTGTGTAAGTAAAGAGTGGGATTGCATAAGGAATGGGAAGAAAAGATCGCACGCGGTCCGTTTGGTAGGGTACTGCCCAGGCATTCGCCTGGTGTTGATCAGAGAAACCACGGAAAGTTACGGATCACAGCAGCCGGCAGATAGAATTATTTTCCACCCAACAGCTGGACTCGACATAACTATCCGGCTAGTGTCGAAAATACTGCCATCGTCATGACTCGAACCTAGCACCTCCTGGTCAGTGACACTACAATGACATTAGATGATACCTTGAGCCACTTCTCCTGGTCAGCCGTTAAGGGTATATGTCGGTCCCATGAGTAATGTATATATTGTATTTAAATTGCATGTTGATAGATTGATTAGTTTATTTAAATCGGTTCATACAGATGTACAGAAAGACAATTAATCTGATGTGACATACGTTTTAAAAATCGAACAAGAGAGTGGAAAACTTGTTTAAAAGTTCATGAAACAAAGTCACATACAGATACTTCCAGTATATTTACTATCTTAATTGATTGTATATGTGAGTAGAATTGCTTCAAATGGTTTTCAATAAAGTTTCTGAAATTCTCAATAGTTTTCTTCGCAAAAAAGTGACAAGTAATTATCTGTGAGCGAGGCTTGAAACAGCGGCCCCTTCTTTCCAACCTCAGAAACAGTACCCGCCATTTAACCATCTCGTTTACGAGTGGCACTCCAATCATAGACATTAGAGCTTGGTGTTTCAGTTCTAGTATTAGGCAGCCGAAAAATTGATAAAATGTAAACAAAATGTCTATTAGGCAGAAAAAGATGGCAACTGAGAAGGCATAACTCAGCGAGATAATAATTTTTGCTAGTTGAAAACCCTTTTGCTTGTTCATGAAGCAACATAACACAATGGAAAAGTTAGCAACGTCGTGAGACAATATTGTGCTGTTTAGCACAAATAGTTTATCTTGATTAATTGTCTTTGTGATTAGAATTGCCTCAAATGGTTTTCAATAACGTTTCTACAATTCTCAATTATTTCCTGCAGCAACTTAGAAATACGACAAATAATAACTCCCAAACAAAGCCGTTTTTCAGAAAATTTCGTTTGAGCGTTTCCAAAAACGCAAGTTTTGAAGCCCATTTTCACCCAAAACTTTTGAGTATTCGCGAAACAACATAATAAATTATTTAAAAGAATTGTACTCAAAGGAAGCGAGAGTTAATAAAAAATGTATTTGTGTCATAAAAAATTAAATAATTCAGCAAAATGGCGTTGGGGCCATCTTATGGAGTGAACAAATTTAATTTGAAAAAAAAATCCCTTTCTTTAATATTGTAGATGTACGAGTAGGAAGACACCGAAAAAATTAAATATTTTCCAATTTTCGAAAATTGAGAATTAACAGTGAAAAGTGGACCTATGTCACCTTTAAAAGTGTGTTTCACTCCATTTTTACAATAAATTTGAAGAAACGTTTGGAGCCGCCATTTAAAGAAAATAGGAAACATCTCAAGGGCTCCAAGTAAAGTACTCCCAAAATTAAAAACCAAAATGGCAGAGCCGGGCCATATCGACCGGAGAATATTCGTTTTGGAAAAAATCATAGGAATAGTTTAGGAGCTGGTGTTGTTCACTGACGGACGGACAGCCAGCCAGACGTTTTGAAGAAGAAAAAAGAAAACAAACAACAAACACATTTTTTCTGTATCAGGGAATCCCAAAACGTGTATTTCCGTTGAAATCTGGAAATCGATTTTCCGCAACATTACATAACTTTCTCTATACTACGTATACTACTCCGTATATATACGAGAAAGTGAAACTATGTTCATGACATGCGACGAGCGCGATTTCTTCATGCTTGTAAGAACCAGTGCTCAATGTAATCACTTTATGCGGAATTCACAGCGGGCACCGATCTTTTTTTGTTGGGGATCGTACATTTTTGCTATAAACATATTTGTTATTATACTGTATGTTATTTTTGTAATGTACAAATGATTCTATACATTTATTCATTAAATTATTACGTAATTCTAATATAAATAAATATGTATATCAATTTTGCCAAATAAAGGAAGGCATCACACGAAAACTTCAGGCATTGCCCCCCCCCCCCCGGATCCGCCAATGACAGCGGGTCCGAGAAAAACGGGTTTGGGGAGTTTTCTGATGGGATTTCAATTTTTTTTAAATCTCACATTCCAGTATATTCATGAAAACTATATCGTTCATATTTATATCACAATTTTAAATGTACATTATATATTAATCTATCCCTTGTAGTATGGGCGTCGGAAAAAAACAACAACTCTGGTTAAACTTCTCCACATACACACGCACCCACGCACGCAGGAAACGTCGAAACTACGAAAATAAGCACTTAAAACAATTTTAAGAATATTTTGTTCAATAAACTCCTTGGATATTCCGAATGGCTGAGCCGCAATAAACACACGAAAGTTGGTTTGAAAAACTACTTTCTTTGCAAAAGTTTGCCTTGCAGAAACATATAAAAACCTTGGAAACATGTATATGGTTTATTATTACAAAAAAAATACTATATTTGTTCAGAAAGAAACATTAACACAGAAATTTAAAAAAAAGCACCCAATTTACACAATTCGACTGCTTTTATATTTTTGTGTTAACTTTTCTTTGAGAACAAATATATTAATTTCCTTTGTAAATAATAAACAATTCACATGTTTCTGGAGTGTTTATATGATTCAGCAATGCAAAAAAGAAAGTATTTTTTCAAACCAACTTTGCGTGCTTATTGCAGCTCAGCCATTCAGAATATCTAAGTAGTTTATTAGACAAAATAAGATTAGTAGTTTATTAGACTTAAATCTGTTCAAGAGCTTATTTTCGAAGTTTAGACTTTTCCTCCCCGAACACCTGTATATTACAAAGTTAATTCAGAAACTTCTTTATATGCATTGTTATGTTTATAGAAACTACAACAAAGCAGATTTGGAGTAAAATATTTTATGTAATGTAAAGAAAATACTATTTTCTTTGTAAACAATACAAATCCATCATAATAAAGGCAACACAATAACACAATGGTTCTTTATCTATAACAGTACAATTATGTTGAAGGAAAAGTTCTACCATAATAGAGAGACAGGACATTTACAAAGTTAAAACAATGTGAGAAAAAAAATCAAAATATCTTTAAAACTTCCTTTATATTTTGTATAATTTTAAATATAACTTCTTTTCATGTAGTTATAAAAATGTTTGCTCCCTTTAGATAAATAAGTGTTTTCCTATCTTTAATACGTCATTTAAATAAAAATTAAGTTCCTGGGTTGTGAACTGTCTTATAAAGGAGAAATTGATGTGGATAAGAAAATTGAAAAATTTAACAGAATGTCTGGAACTATTAGGAGGACACTAAAAAGTAAAGACAGGAAAGATACAATCATTAAATTTTATAAAACTTTAGCAGTTCCTCATTGTCTACAGGGGTGTGCAATCTGGTCCATGGATACAAAAATTAGATGTAGGATTCAGACTGACGAAATGAAGTTTGTAAAGGGGTTGTATTGGTGTCACAAGGAAAGATAGGGTTCATAATGAAGAGATACGTAACTACCTAGGAATTTTAATCAAAATGGGCAAAATTGACGAATACAGGGAAACATCGAGAGACCACATTGAGAGAATGAAGGACACAAAAATACCAAAACAGTTTCTGAAATATAATCCAAGAGGAAAAAGGAACATAGAAAGATTGAAGAGAAGATGGATGGACCAATAAGGAGACACAACAGAACAAAAGTTCTAATGCTTGAAGAAGAATAAAAATTAAAATTAATTTGACAATTAAAAAAAATTCTATAAAAAACTGAATTCAAACAATCTGTTGTCAAGCAACATTTGTGTCTGAAAGCAGAAATTTAAGAAACAAAGTGGTTATTTTAAGAAAATTTTAGAGAAATGAACATTTCCAAAAATGTTCAATGTATTGAACCATACAAAGATAAAAGGAGAAATAAAATATTACAATTATAGTTCTAACAATTAACACCGGTTTCATCAGTAATCATTTGAAAACTGTCATAAAAGCAGTCAACAAACTGTTATAAAACATTTTATGATTAATCTTACAAAACTAAATTAGAAAAATATTTATTATAAATCAAACACATTCAGGGCATCTATTAATTCTTGTTATTCAACTTTCGAGCTTCACAGATGTGCACATTTCTTTTCTACATTTAATAAAAATTGGAGAACCCAATACTACTTTTCTTACATTTTTTCATTATTTGTTTTTAATAATAAAATGGAAGTCAATTCACAATAGAAGTAAGGTCATAGAAGATAATATTCCATATTTAAAAATCTGTTTTCCATTTTTAGAATGCAATACTACACGTTTCAAAAACTGAAGAAACTGGTGATTCACCAAAAGATGTGAAATCGATAAATATATAAATATAAAAGATGTTAAATTTTGTAATCTAGATTAATATCTTATGACGTATAAACAACTATGATAATAAATAAATATTTTCTGTACTTGATGAAGAATGTTAATTGTATACAATTACTTTTAGGACAATATTAAAATTATCAATATCATTTTAATATACCAAACTAGTATTGTAATGACCATTCAAATCAAAACATGACAATCCTTTTTATTAACTAAATAGTTTCAATGAATTTCTTCATGTCAAACATTCTTTAATCCAAATATGATAATGTATTTATATTAAATTAAAATAAGCAACATATTTACAAATGTGTATTTATATTTGAAATATTTCAATCAACATGAAACTTTAATTTTATAAATTGCTCTCATTATTTTCAATTTCATTTAGAAAACTCTACAAATAAAATTTACAAAGTAACAATGTTTTTCAGTGTTAGTATGCATTATTCTTTTGACTGTTTCAAACATTCCTGCAGTTTGAAAGGAAAAATATTAGCTCTAGTTATCATTAAATAACAAATGCATGCTCCTTTTTGCACAATTCATAAAACTCTGTAGATTTTAAACGAAATACAAGTTTAAAATTGTTGAACACACTTTGGCATAATTTATGATGTTGTAAGAGAAAACACCTTCCAGCATAACAAAAGAATACAAAATAATGGACACGTAAACAACATTTTTTGGTAGATAATTAAATTGTGTTTCAATATTTCTGAAAAGCAAATAGTTATTGCTTAACAGATTGTAAAATAATTATATGACAAAATTATTTAGACAAGAAAGAAAAACTCAGTCCCTTACAGATAAAAAAATGCATCTTTATCACTAAAGTTACTTTTCTTGGCCATTATGAAGATGCACTTGTAAAAATAAAAAATTACTTTTGTAATCAATTATGAAACTAGTAACACAGAACACACAAATTAGTAACACAATTTAATGGAGCACTAAACATTATAATAATTATAATATGTTATAATAATTATAATGTCAATTATTGATACTGTTGGTGCATTGACAAACTCTCATAATTTATACATATGAAATCTATTTTTTCACCTGAAAACAATGTTAAATGTCGTTTACATGCCATCAGTTCAGCATTAATGTTATACAATTTGGAATTAAGTTAATTATATAAAGTTGTCACTATCATGTGCTTATTAGATGAAAGCACCAAATGTCAAATAAACATGTAGCAATACTAAATGAATATTCGAGAGCAGAATAATAAATAACACTGTCACAACATTGGAGCAACAGAACATATTGAATAAGATAACATACGTTGGCCGCAGCTAGTTTGTAAACATGGCAAGAACTGTCAGTGACAAGAAAAACCGACGCGTCATTATCATAGATTACTAAGCTCACCTGGTCGTCACGCTTTTGGATGACAGGTCCCAGGTACTCCTCTCGCAGTAACACAGCTTTGTTGTATATATCGTCATCTTCTTTTTCCTGTAGGAGTGCCTTGAACATCGTCTGCGCCCTCAGGCACTGATGGACATAGCGGTCGAAGGCGGTGACCCGACGTGTACACGCATCGCAGACCGTTTGGGGCAGTTCATCCTGGTTGCGAATCTGTAAGCATCCCCCCAGAACCATTGCAAATCCCAGTCAACAAGCACCGGCCCGGAGGGCATGATCCGGCAACCCCAGCCCGCGGGACCTGTCACCTACAGTGTGTTGGAAACACACCGACACGCCAGCCGTTCAAAATAAACATTACGTAGGAAGAGCTAGAAGCTGCCGCTTCATAACCTCTCAAATCCCATTAAAGCGGGTTAGAATACATACTAATAGCAACGACCAATTAAACCTAACAAAATAATCCACAACAAAAACACACTTAGTACAATGAAAATGGTGGCTCACGAGCGAGGTGTTTTTGACACATACTATAGACCTACCGTGATCGAGAGATATTTGAATATTTTTTCCGGCAAAAGTTGGTCTTCATTCTGGAAAACTGGCGAGCAATTGTCGTCGGTATTTGCACATAAACGGCACCAATCCTTCCATTCCATAATATTTAACGCACGATGTTTATTTTATAATGAACAAAAATGACATTTTATGGTCAACACGAAATGATGCTACGTTCTGAGGGTTGCTTGTTACGTACAATAGTGCCAATCGATGCGCTTATTTACATCTTCCAAACACAAGTTGCATTGTTTTAAGTGTATATAAAAACAATATGATTTCATACACACACAAAAACTGGATGATCGATAAAGAATTTTTAATATATCCCTGCGTAAATTACATTTAAAACAATTGTTTCGTTGTAGTCAGGTTACCTATACCGAAAACCCTCGTTGAACGATTATCCTTTGTTCAGTATCCTTTACGACGCTATCTCGTATTCACTTTACAAACTATTTGAGACTCCCCGAACAACAGCGCTCTTGGCGGTAGAAAGTCAAACTAGTTCGAAATTCTGGAATCGCATCGCACCTGGACCCGAGGACGGCTCAGCATCCCTGTATTTCGGCCCGTGGGGTTAACACTATGAGAATTTAGCATACAAAAATCGCATTGAATCGCGAGATCAAGAGGAGTGCCATAACGGAGAAGGACGAGAGGAAGGCGGAGAGGCGAGGGGTGGAGGTGAGCGTGGCGGCAACGTGAACGCGCATGTCACGCGGCGAAGGGCGCGCGGGGTTCGATAGCGCGGAGGCGCACGCGCGACGCCCGTGGGCGGGGGCGGGGGCGGCCGGGAGGGCGGGCTCAAGGGCGGCCGCGCCACCACAACACAACGCGCGCGACAGCGGCTGCAGCAGGAGCGCTGGTGAGTGGCGGGCGCCGGCAGCGGCAGCGGCGCGGCGCGGCGCGGGCGGGCGAGCGGCGCCGGCAGAGAGCGCGCGGGTCGATTCCCGCCCGCGCTCCGCCGCCCCGTGGGCCCGCGCGCGCGCGCGCGTGGCACGCGACGCGCTTACGCGACGCCGGAGCACGGGCGGCGCCGGCGCTACGCCCAGTGGCCGCGCGCGCGGCCGCGCTCGCCCCCGCCGCCGCTCCCGTATCGACCGCCCGCGCGGGGCGGGGCGGGGGCGGCGGCGGGCGCGGGCGAACCGCCCGCCGGGCGGAGCCTCGCCGCGCGCGGCCGCCGCCGCTGCAATGCGGGGCAGTCGCCAGCGGACCGCTCACCGGCGCGCATGGCGCAGTAACCGGACGCACGCCCACCCGACGCCAGTGACAACCGCCTGCGCCATGTGGGGGAACGTCGGGGCGCTCTTGCTGGGCGCCCTCGCTGTCGCGGTGGCTGCCGACGCCACCACCACCGCCGCCGCCGCCGTCACCGCCGGCAGCGTGGGCACCAGCGTGAGGGCCAGCGGTGGCACCACCACCACCACCACCACCACCGCGGGCCGAGCGGCCAGCACCCCGAGCGTGCTGCCGACCACGCGCGCGGCCCCGCCGTCGACCGTCGCGTCCACGGCCGCGCCCTCCACGGCGCCGCCGGCCTCCACGCGGGGCGCCACCAAGGCCACCGCGGCGTCCACGTCGGCGGCGCCGGCGCCGTCCACCGCCACCGCCGGCGCCACCGCCACCGCCGGCACCAGCGCCAGCGCGTCCACGTCGCCGGCGGCCGCGCCGGCCACCACGGGCGGCGCCAGCTCCTCCGACGCGTGGACCACGCCGGAGGCGACGAGCGCGGCCGGCGCCGCCAGCACGCCCGCCGCGCCGCCCGCCGAGCCGCCCGCGCGCCCGCCGGCCCACGGCTTCCCGTCGCGCCTGCTGGAGAAGCTGGCGGCGCTGTCGTGCGACATCCCGCCTCTGCCGGGCGAGTCGCGGCTGTGGCGCGGCAACGAGACCCACGAGCTCACGCTGCCCATCCTGGTGAGTGGCGGGCGGGGGCCATCGATCGCGTCGCCATGGAGACGCGAGCGCGTGCCGACGCAGCCTCCGCGCGGTCGATGGCGCCGGAGCCCTTTGACGCCCGCCTCGCCGCCGCCGCCGCCGCACGTGCTCCCCATACGCGAGGGGACGAATCGAATGGCCTACTTCGCTCGCTAAAGTATTTCTCATCCCGGAACGTGCAACCCAATCGCAAAAATCCCACACGTTTTGTTCGTTTTTCGAAACCGTGAAATGTGCCAAATAGTCTTCGAATACATTTTTTCTCGACGAACAAATACATCAGGAACATCCATCATGACTGACGTACATTAACACACAGATTAACTTACGGTTAAACGGACCCTGTTTCTGTTGTGCTCCTTGAATACAGTTGAAAGGCATGAACAAATGTAACAAAACTTTGTGTTCTGAAACGTGGTATTTGGAATATGTGAACGGTTTCTTTCAGCTGTTCAAATAACATTTGATATTCAGAAACTTCTACAATTAATCTCATATACGAATTAAAAATTCTTGGTTTGAATTATAAGGATTGCAGAAAAATCACAGATTCGTATCGCAAAGTCTCTTTCCAATTTTTAAAAACGTTCTTCACACACTGAAGAATTGCGCAAGGGTACCAAACCCTCAGTCGTTTGTTGAAACACCAGCCTTCTTTGTCAAATCCTCTGCAAGAAGTTTGTCTTTTCATAATTTACAGTTAGAAACTAAAAAATACCAACCAATATTAACACATTATAGGATTCGCATTAGAGTTTTAAACAGAATGCGGGTAATGCGTTTCTTCTTCAATCTCTTATTAATGAGAATTTAAGTTATCGCAAACACAATGAAATAAAAAGGCTTTTGTCTTGTATATGAACTGAAAAATGAAATTTCAATCTGTCGAGTAGATAGCACATATCTTACGCAGTGATTTATCTCACTTTCCCATTAGTTTCATTTTATAATTGCTTTTGTAACAAAATTTGCTTTTGTACTTGGAGATTATTGCGTAGAGTAATGTAACTCGACGCTATTTCCACGGAATATAATAAGATTATTTATTTAATTGTACATTTTAATTAATAAACTGATATGAGGGAATGTCAAAACTAAAAATTAAACGTTATGTGCCAGTGTTTTAAGAACTGCAAATATTCGATCGGATTACATATCGCATTTACTTTCAAAATGAATCATTGACTTCCACCTAACTTGATTTACGCTCGAACAAGCACAAACGGTGCTAGTATATTCCATTTTAACTAGTCATATCTGTTAATGCATATGATCACGTAAACGTAATGAATATTTATAACGACGATTATAACGGGAGATATGGTTTGTTTCAATTGAATTCAGCAAAGCACAACATCACGACAACAGAAAACTAATGAATGTATGGATGCATTTAACACAAACAAAGTAAGAAGTGAGAGAAACTGATGTTGTCACTTTCATAACATAATTGTGAATGTCGTGAAGATTCGTGATCGATCGTGATGTTGTGAACAGAATGTCGTGAAGATGTAAAATCTAAAGAAGGGAAAACCAAAGGTTTGGGCTACATGATGCATTTAGATGCAGCACCCATTCGACAAATTAAAGTTCTATAATGCTCTCTCAATTTTGTATTGGACAATACGCCAGAATCACCTGCTTACATAGATGATGAACTAGAAGTAAAATGAAATTGTTGAAACAAATTAGTGTTGGAGCGAGTATATCATATACCGAAATCTCGAAAATCTTATATCATTGAGCATTAAATTGAGCGAACACAAGAAAATATTTTAGAAATCAAGCCAACAAAATTAACTACTAAATACATCGCATGCACGAAGTTCATTCTTAATATTGTTTAGCAGATCTTTCATAAATATTTTGGAGATCTTCGGAAACTTGAGCCAACTGACATCTCAAACGATGGAAAGCCTAGTTACCGCTAGAAGCTTGTCAGGGGTAATTTTCCCGACGTCCACGCCACAACTAGGAAGTTTTTTTATTTTATATCTCAACCCGATTGTAATCATCTTAAAAAGATAAGCTAAACACACGCTGTCCAACACAAAATAGCAAAGGTAGTGTTATGTTTAATCATACCTTCAAACGATTTGGAAACCTTTACAACCTGTCGCCTTTAGAATTTTTCAGTTTCATGTCTCTTGAATTTTATGTAACTTTCAGATTTCGCAAATGCACTCTCACGAAAATAAGGCACAACGCTTATATACAATATCAGGGCAAGAGTAATAATAAGCATCACCATCATATCTATTTTGGGAGTCTTCGAAATCTAACGCGCTTTCGTTTCTCAAACAATGCTGCCAGTCACATGAGGTGGCAATTTTTTCAAATTCCACGTCACGACTAGGTACCCTTTTATTTTTTCATTTATTATTGCATTTGTAAACTCACATTTACTAAAATAAGACCATTACCCTTCGCCTACACAAAATACCAGTTTGAAAAATGTTATGCCACGTTTCAAAAATATTTTGGAAGACCTTCGAAATCTACCACGAAGTGGCATATCAGACAGCGGTCAGAGTAGACGCAGCGAGCTTCGTATTGATAACTTTTCCGAGTTCCGAGTTTTCCTGTTTTATTTTACACATCTTACCGCGTTCGCAAACGCTCTCCTACAAAAACAACCCCTGTTTTCGCTTTCCGCCGCCCGTCCCGTCCGTTCGGGCGTTCGCTTCGACGGCCGACGCGCCGCTCCGCGCAAATATTTGGGTCATTCGGCAGCGGCGGGCGCGCGCGCGTCTTCGGCGCCCGGCCGGGCGTTTTTACGTATGCGCCGAAGGGGGAACCGGTCGATGTGTTGTGTATGCATGCACTCCGCGGGAGTGGAAAAAAGTACACGTGCTGTCATAATGCCGCTGCTCGCGTCTCATTGGCTATGCAGCACGGCAACTTCCGCCTGCCGGATGCCTTTTCGAGTTGGCGGCGGTTTGGGAATGGCTGACACGAATTCCTAACGGAGAGAGGATGGAAGAATTTTACTACTTTATACAAAATCAAGCCCCCGCAAGCCCGTGCAGTATAGAAAGCCTTTCTTCTATTTTTGTTCGTACATATGTAGTCGAAGCGACAACGGTTCCTACTTCTTACGGAAATGCGTTGGGAATGAGTAAGTTGAAAACATGTTTTGAGTGCTCCTTACAAAATTTCGGAATGTTGAAGGATTTCGTCGCTTTGTCGATTGCAATTCAAATGAACGTTTGTCGTCTTGTGAGCTGATTATTCGTGTTTATAAATGTACAAAAAGAAGTTGCAATGGAGCCCAAATAGATTCCAAGAAATTGTCTCCTGTCGGTATGAATCGTGTTGAAAAATTGCACCAATAAAACAAATCGTCTCGGAATCTCAATTACAATATTTGATAATAATAGGTAGTATTTTCATTGTACGATTTACGCTAATATTTTGTTACAGAATCAACACCAATGTACTTTTGAAAAGTATTACCGCAGACAATACTTAGCGAAATACGTAATCAGTTCCAGAAATAGAAAGGAGTAAAAATAAACAAACCATTGAAATAAAATGACTCATTCAATCTTTTGATGTCTGAAAAGATCCTTTCATTGAAAATAGTACAATTTGTAGTGTAGTGTTTTGCATTTAAGAAACTGTGCGCATATTCCTAAAAGTAGAATGTCAATTTTACTATTTACTGGATTTACACATTTCTCACATTTGGTTTCAACAAGTTTATTTAAAATACTGCACAAGGAAAAGTGAATATTCATTCCAATTACATATTATCGTAAGAATCCGTCAATTTTTAGCAACGGCTTTAATAAGAGTTTTAAAACCTGAATTAAGATAAAACTTTACTGTTTAGAATTATAAACTTGAATGTAAGTTCAATGGCAAATAGCGGCGAAAACTTGAAAACTTAAAATTTATTCTTATTTCATTCACCAAGGAATTTTTTAAAATAAACCGAGAATGCAAAGTGGAAAACTCGCAATTTTATTATCAATTTTCAGTTTTCAAACTTTTCCTCCTTTCGGAAGTTGGAACTAAACGTCCGAGAGAACAAAGTATGTTCAAACGTTACCCTACACTCTGATAAACAATGTACTTAAGCCTCCGAATCCTTCGTCCCATAAATTTCCAAGTAGAAGCGGACATTCTCATGTTTGCTATTGAATCCCTCAATTTTCTTGTGTGTTTCATCACTTTTAAGTTCCCATCATTCTCTTCAGGCGAGGTAGCACAAAGTTTATTGGTGTACCGGGAGCAAAAGGATTTGGGATTCCAATTGCTTATGACGAGGAAAACAAACATTTTATTTTACAATAGTAACTATAAATGAAATATTAACTATTTGTAAAATATCAGCTGAAAACATTGTCATTGTTTATTACCTACAATAAATTGATTCTTGACCAACGTTTCCGTTTTCTCTCTTAAAAGCGCCGGTTAACAAGGGAGGGAAAATTGAAAGAGACCCCGGCTCCTTTGATACATTGTGGAAATTATAGCTTGTAGTTGCTGCGAGGCAAATCCGGAGCGCAACACACCGATGAGTTCTTGCAGCTGTTTGAGCAAATTCTCACAATGACTTAACGGCGAACATACTGGAGACGTCGTAGGCTTCCGCGGCCGGAGTCATGTGGATGATTTTGGCTGTCCGGGTGACGCCGCGTCGAAGGCTGTGTTGCCGACGTTTCGACCATCTTTTCGTGGTCCCTGAGGAAGACCACGAAAAGATTGTCAAAACGTCGGCAACACAGCCTTCGACGCGGCGTCACCCGGATAGCCAAGATCATCCACATACTGGAGACGTCGTGTGAGGCAAATGTTTACTTCAGACGACATGCGATTACCACTGTTTTCCAAGCAAAATGCTGCAGTTCAAAGGAATTAATGTTGCATATTCAAATTACCATTGATTAGATACTGCTTTCTTTCTTAATTCGCTTTGTATTTCAGTTATTTTCAAATATTCGGTCGTATGAAACGGAAAAAGGCTTTGTTGTCACCAAGCACGGATTAGTTTAAGCTCTTAGAACGTTGTAAACTGTTTCATTTTCTGTTTTCTTTTATGATTAACTCAATACTGACAGGAAAGAAGTAGCTAAAGTTTACCTAGCATTACTTAACGCTTATGGTAAATAAGAATTTACATTGGACAGTTTTTAGAAGACCGTAGAGAAATTAAATATTGTTCGACATTCTTAATAGAAATATTTAACGTTAAATGTGGTATCTTTAAAGAGAGAGTCCGTTTACAAAACAAATTTACTCAAACATTACTATATCATTCAAAATTATTGAATTTTCGGTTTAGATAAGCAAAATTATATTATTAATATACATATTTTACATATTTTAAAGTTACTAAGTCATCATGTTCGGACATAATTTTTCTGAATGTGTTAGTATAACATTTTTATGAGTATGCTAGGCATTTAGCTGACCAAGTATTTCTTCATCAACTCTGGATTTGAGACTTTGGGTAATCACTTTAATGAGAGGGTTCAAATAATTTTAGACAAACATCAGAAAGCAGACAAAAATGGATCATATTGCCTTTTGTCATTCACTTTCGTGTTTATTGCCTTCTATCAATGTTGAGTAAATTCTAATTTACGGATATTATCCAAAATTCATTGTAAACTGAGTGAACAACAATATTCAAGCAATTTTCTTTCGGAATTTATCATTTTGAAAGTAAGTTAATTAGGACAAAATAATATTCGCGGAATGTCATTGCAACAATATATTGTATTTTAATACTATTGGACCTCCTGAAAATGAACTTCTAATACAATGCATTAATTATTATTATTATTATTATTATTATTATTATTATTATTATTATTATTATTATTATTATTATTATTATACCAAACATTAAGTTTGGTGAAACTTATTAGCATTTTAGAAATATGAAAAATCTGTGTAACAGCTTTTCCAGATCGTAACTGGATGTTCTTTTTTATGCGTAAAATATTCTTAAAAAACAGGAAAGAAGGGCGTAACAACTGTTGACATCTTTTCTTTAGCATTTTCTCCTCCTGTCAATTTGTTGTGCGGGGAAGTGGCCGCGAAGGTTCCTCACTCCACGACCGATTGGGCTTGGATTTCTCAATGCATGACGTTGTGTATAAATCGTTCCATCGTTACATTGTGTGCGTAGTTAATAAAATTTAACGATGTAAATCGGGTAGGAGAAACTAAATAAAGTGCGTTGAAGTGAGATAAATTTAATTCAAAACGAGTCAGAAAACAAAATTGTTCTTCGCGAACAAAGAGAGATGAGTTTTAGCGATTACTTTATAATAATGATTGCTTGTAAATTCTAATCTTATATTTTTTGGTACACTGCAGTTTTCATTTTTCTAGTTATGTTTTGACATTTCTTGAATTCCTCTCTAATAAAACAAGAAACTGGTATGAAACGTGTCATTGATTAATCGTTATTTATGGTACTACTCCTCTACGTTAATATTTAAGGACGTGTGACATTCATTTTTGAGATTATCATTTTAAAATAATAGAACTTCACAATATAAATTTTGTAATTATCACTTTGAAGAAGTCAGTTTTAGTAGTTTCAGAAGATGTTTCTGTTCAAACAGTTGAATGCGTTGCTAGATAATTGTTTACATGCATGCGAATTTCGAAACAATGTAAAAGAAAATGATAATTTTGTGCTGAACGATAATCTCAAGGAAGCGGAAGGCACAAGCTGTACTTTGATGCCTTTGGAATACGGAACTACATACGAAGATACCTATAGTAATGGCGAAATAAAAGAAACGTTCGAGATAGAAAGATATTCTGAGAGCGGTTAAACAAGAAGCCAATGACAGTGAAATCAAGAAATTTGTGGTCATATTTTAATATGCGAAGCAAGATTGACACGTGCACATAAGTTTATGATTTTCATGCATGCAATTTAGAAATAATATCGTAGCATTGTGGTAACTTCAAAAACTGTAATTTTAATATCAGTGTACCAATACAAAAATTTATATTGATATAAATTCAGCTCTGAGTTATTCGAGAGAATGCAATTCAGCAACGTACCGCCAATTCTAAGATTTGAGAACAATGCTTAAAATCTAATCCCCGAAGCCCGCTCCGACTAAACTTCTGCTGTTATGACCGCGAACTTGAGTCATCGTTCAGATGGTTCGTTTCTATGGAGCTAAGTGCGTGTTTATTCACATCAATAACAAAAATATATGAAGCAATCTTTTTTATTCACATGCGTGGCCTGGATACCTACAATTACCGTGATAATTATGGTTCGTCGAACAATAAATGTGTTTTTACAGAACGAATACAATTACGATATTTTATAAGCCAATTATTCTTCAACTATTTTATTATTAACATTACAAAAAAATTCTAAAAAACTTTAATAGTTCTTACAGGTGAACTAGGTTTGCGATGTAACACATAGTTATCGACGTAGTTCTGCGAAGAAGATGAAATTGATTCAACTAATGATGCTACAACAGCACGTATTTTCTCGCATTATTTGAAAATGTGCAGTTTACGAAAATATAGAGAGATCAACAAAAATGAGGCCCGTACTGTTCTTTTAAGCATTCCTTCTTCTATCAGTGGAAAAAATTTAAAGAAAAAATTGGAGCAGTTTTTGAGAAAAAAATGTTATTTCTTTTTATAATTATCTATATTTAGCACCAAATTACACGAAAACTACTCATATTTTGGAATAATTGTACACGAACGTATTTAAAAATCTGTCTTTAAAGAACACATTTTTTTAACGGAAAATCTCTAACTTCGAAATTATAGTTATAGGAAGACACCCCAAAAAAATTGCATCCTTGCCTTTTTAAAATAATCTAGAATTTCAACAAACATGAGACTTACACCATTCGCTTAAGCGACATTTACGCGATTCGGGGCCAAAATTTATTAAAAAATGGTGCTATTTTTTTTAGAAAAGTTTGAAAATGTCTTTGATGCTTCATGGAAAGAAACCTCAAAAATCAAAATATCCGTTTGAAACTACCAAAACCTCGAGTTCATTTAGATCAATCGGGGAATATCAATTTTGAAGAAAATCGTCAGAACGGTTTAGATGCCTTTGACCTCAGACGGACGGACAGACAGACGATTAGCTGTCAATCGACTTTCGGTATCAAGAACCGCTAAAATATGGATTCTGGCTATTCCGTGTGTTAGAGGATTTATTTTCTATGTTTAGCAACAAGATTTATCCACTTTTTCGTTATCAGGGCTCGGCAATAAGAGTTTTCCCGCCGAAAATTCGCCGTTTTCCTTCGCTCGATTACATAACTTTCTCTTCTTACGATGTACCTTTGTAAGGGCGAGAAAGTAAAAAAGTGAGGAATTTGAAGTTTACCTTCCTAAAAACGATTTTAAATTTTTGTTTACCATGAAATTGTTCTTTCTTTCGGACTTGATCCTAGGTGAACACAGTTCTTTGCAAGATTTATTAATAGTATATTATGCAACTAGTTTATAAAGTTAAGCCTTATTGCAAGAGTATATGTGTTGAAAACATGCGACATTAGGAGCGAGTTTTCAAAACAAATTCCCCTCCCTCACGATTCTGTTGCTGAAATTGGTTGAATGAGTGATAACGCAATTTTTCCTGCCTTAAACGGCGAATACGTCGTAACCTGAGGCGACACTTTATGAACGATGTCTTGAAATGAAAAAAAAATCGTTTATAATGCTGGAGTACAAAAAAAATTCAATTCAATTGAATTAGTTCTATAAGAACAGAACGTTTATTACAGTCCACCCCGAACATCAGTAACTCGAATTAGTAGATAACTAGATTTGCTCTAAACCCTTCTCCTTCAGGAAACCCAGTGACCAGAAACTCAAACGTCAGGCAAGATACTTAATAATATCCACTCAAGATATTTTACAGTTTGTTTCTTTTTTACCTCAGGTTTGAAATACTCTGTTTCCACTATAATGAACTTCCCGGAATGAAATCCATGAAACAATTGAATGAATTTTGAATTTACTAAAATCTACTTTTTAATTCCCATTTTCAATTTTAATATCCAGATTTTCTAGCTTTTCTCGCTTGAGCTTGAAATTGTAGCAAGAGTGGCTTTAGAAAACATTTCAGAGGAGGACAGTTTAAAAAAAAATAAAGGAAACTTTTTAACAAATTTAATTTATGGTAAAACCTTTTCAATTTTTACATTCCTTTCAAGTTGTGTATTTAAATTTGTAAACATTTCGACAATATCTATTAATTTTTTAATCGATTTTGTCCTTTTCTACTACTACTATTTCTTTTTCTATTACAAATGGTTTGAATTTAAAATCAGCGCCTACATTTAAAATTCAAAAAAATGTTAATTGGTAATGGTATTCCCACAAGAGCCCAAACAATAATAAATCATTTTAAAACATTTATAAGAAACAATTCAGCATCCGGAAAGGGTTTATATGCTTTTTTATCGTTTGTAATGGCCGGACACTTGAAGGATGATCCATCGGACTGCCCCCGACATGGATGAAAATATCGAGAACTTTAGGTTTATGAGAATTTGACATCTTTCGTCTCCCCATCGTTGCTTGGGAATTTTGACTACAATTTTAGCCGCCAGAGACCGCTACAACAACGGACACACAAATATTTAGCCCGTACTTGAGATGTTCCCCGGCTAAGCGAACATTGGATCTGATTAGAACGGGATTTATCGGAGGATTTAATTTTGCCGGGCGTTCAGCTATTGCCGCAAGTACAACACGCCTCCTGTGGATCTTCCACGTCCTAAAGTCCGTTTACCTCAGCCGGGATCAAACCCGATCTGTGGGGGATGAGTACAGTGGAACTCCAATTAAGCGGATTAATTGGGATCCGACCGGTCCGTATAATCACATTCGCAGATAATTGGATAAATCTTGAGAATGGTAATTTGTTTAAAAAAAGCTAAATTTGAATGTTCGTACTAGCGTTATATCAATTTAATCTTCACAAAACAATGTTTACATTTTCTTTATTGCATAATAGCTTTTCAGCTAGGTCGACTTCAGTCGCTGTCTGGAGGAGAATTCTAGCGGCCGGCTACTCTGATCCGTAGTTTTCCGTGGTTTCTCCGATCAACACCAGGCGAATGCCCGAGCAGTACCCTACCAAACGGGCCACGGACCGCGCGCGATCTTTCCTTCTTTGTCCTATCCTCTCCCCTTACACACACACTTACACTAACATGCACTGCACTACCACATATTCCGGGAGATCGGTCGGGAGCTTAGAGCTTGTCCCGGCTGGGGCGGTGCCCCGCTGGTGGAAGAGTCCTGGTTAGGGGGAAACCTCACTAGCCGACGGTAGGTCGGTGCCGGATCTCGCCATCCAGAGGGGGAAGATCACTGCCATCTCCCGCGAAAAAAGCATGCACTACACTAACGGGACTAATGACCAAAGCAGTTGACGCGCCCGGAAACACGAAAAAATCAATCAATCAATTTATTACATAAAGTGTCAATTGTTGAACATGTGAGTAAGATTCTGTTGTTTTGCTCACGTAAATCATTTTTGTGCATGGAAGTCTCGCATCCGCTGGATGGCCACTTGACACGCTAACGCCTCACCAGCTGAGAGTTCCGAATCTGGTTCAGCAGCAATGTCAGCTTCTTGGCTATCAATTTCTTCTCTCGCACATTAAATGCTTTCACCGTCACTGAGCATTTCGAATCCAGAGTCCGCACAATTAGAAGCAAACAAGAATTTTTAATTGGATCTTTCTCAAGCTTTAAAGTTTATTTGATTGATTAGGGTTTCCGGGTGCGACAGCTGCTAAGATCATTAGTCCCATAAGAGTTGTCGATATTTTTATCGCGGGAGGTGGCGATGATCTCCCGTCTGATGGCGAGATCCCGTGCCGACCTACACGTTGACTTCCGGGGTTTCCCCAACCAGGGATCTCCTACCAGCAGGGAACCTCCACAGTTGGGCAAGCTCTAATATCGGGTATGGTCGCCCGACACGTGTGGTAGGGAAGTGCATGCAAGTGTAAGGGGTGAATATAGGGCAAGGAAGGGGAAAGAAAGATCGCGCGCGGTCCGTGACCCGTTTGTTAGGGTACTGCTCCGGAATTCGCCTGGTGTTGGTCGGAGAAACCACGGAAAACTATCGATCAGAGCACCCGGCCGCTAGAATTCTCCTCCATTTTCCTCCACAGCAGCTGAATTCGACCTAGCTATCTAGCTAGTGTCGAAAATTCTATTACTGTCGGGACTCGAACCTTAGGATCTCCGGTCAGAGGGACTGCCGTGACATCAATTGATACCCTGAGCCACCTAAACCGTTTGCTCTCACCTGACACTTCGTTTTCTTCCGCTTCTCTTTCTTCTTCTTCTTCTTCTTCTTCTTCTTCATTCTCACTCTCCTTTTTTATTTTCTTTCTGAATCTCCTTTTTCAAAGCTTTTTTAAACTTTGGTTGTCTTCACAAAATTCCGTGTTTCCGCCACTATGCAGTTTCTTCAATTTTTTATGACGAGATACAACCCCATCTTCATTTTCACCTTCTATCAAAATATTCCTCTTGTCACTTCACAGTTACGATAGCCGATTGACGGCAGCAATCTCGTTTTGTTTGGCGGCAGGAAACATGTATTGAAATGTCCATCTTATCTATCAAGAAGACTTTCTGTGGGGTGGGTGCACCGCACACTGGGCCAGCAAGCGTCGAAACCTGGCCAAAACTCCCATGTCCCAATTCTCGCATTTCCAGGGAACGAAATGGATGGAAATGGATGCTATTTCATCTTCTCTGCTGTGTTCTTTTTTTATAGACAAGGAGAGTAAATACATCCTCACCAATAATTCATCTAAATCATTCATTTCCTTTGGAGGTGCTTTGAAGCATTTGTGCATTGAAGTTGTTGACAAAGTGCTTCATACCTTTCCGTCCTCCATAATCAGAAGCACGTCGTGGAAACAATATTACACAGAAGACCGTCAATCAAAACGCGAGTGGACCTAAGTTGTTTTATTTGATGTTGCATAATTTTTTCATTTTTGATTAGCTGAAATGTTTCTATTTCTGAAGTGTTTCTGTCTATATTTCGGAAATGAAGCTTAATAGGTCTGTAATAACGAATTTACGGAGGTTCAGGATTTTTTGTTTCTTATGAAGTTATTTCTTATGACAAAGTTAAATCGACACAAAGCAGGCAACAAACATCTGTATCAATGAAATATCTGTTTGCACTAATTGTGCCTAGTGCTGTCATTAAAACCCCTCTTCATTATCAAACTTGAGCTGGGCGCCGAATGAAATTTAGTGCGTCGAATTATTAGAAAAGCAGTATGGTCGAGTAGACAGCAGATTTACTGGGGTGACACTTCGGTAAAGTGAAGTGGTGCTGATATCTTTCCTTAGCAGCTCCTACTTCGTTATATGTGGGGGATCCTAAGGCTCCCCTTTCCTTGAACCAAGCACGGGCAACCTGGAATTGGTGTTCACTGAGCTGTGCGTTGACCATTAAAGGATAACGCTTCATTAGAAGTAGCAAACTGAAATGAATCTCTGTTTTTTTACTATCACGCGCACCTTATTATCGTGTCCCGGGTTGGAATTCTCAAAGCTCCCTTCATTAGCCAAGCTGCGTCTTTTGCCCCTTCGGGGTGCAGACGCATTTGGGTGGTGTAGATCAACATAGGTGAAGAATGGGTGTCACGAAGGGTTTTTTATTTCCCTTATTTTGCTCCTTTCACTATTTGCTTCATGTGAAGTCAATGGGCGTCCTAGGTTTGAAGAATCTTCGGGATCTTGTGGTGCAGGAATTTAAGATGGCAAAATAAATCTTTCATTCAACCAAGCAAAATTTTCTTCAAAAACTTATCACTTTTTCTATTGCATTTGTCCTAACTGGCAAACACTTATTACAAACGGTATAGTTTGCTGTTGTCATGTAAGTATCTCATTTTATATTTTCTCAGTATCAATAAATTGACAAAAACGACGCCTTGCGGTATTTTGCCGTCGCGACGACCGGGAACGGCATTTGACATACCTCATTTTTCAGCACTTCGTGGAAATGCGTCTAAAAATTAGAAATGTTTGTTTATAATACAAATTGTCTTAAATTTATCAAAAATGTTATTTACTCTTTTTAACTTAGGCCAGGAAATGAACTTATGCGAGCAAGACGCAATACGCAGTACCTACAAGCTACGCAGAAAACATTCAAACGCGTGTATGTCACAAAATGCTATAATGTGCTGTAATCTTTGAACATGATCATTTTCCCCTCACTTTCTTTTTTTAATAGCTATTTGTCCCAAATCGGAAGTAAGCGAAAGTAACAACTAAAAGCCTAGAAGAAAGTTAGGATATCTCTATTTCACGATACAAATGCGCAAATTTATATATAAAACAATAACTTAAAAATTTATTCACAAAAATGGAAATAGTCTTTACTAGAAAATAACCTCCACAAAATGAGATATTAAGCAGATCGATATTTTGCAAAGTCGCTGAGTACTGATTGGACAAATATGGGCTTTCTGTATCACATTCGTCACGACGGAAATCAGAAGCAAACTGAACCCTACTTTGCAGCTCGGTTTCGAAGGTTTAGAACAGAGCATTGAATTTCTGTTATGTTTATGTAACGGGTAGACATTTGTATCATGATACGCGAAATATGAGCGCCAGGTGTGTTATTTGAGTTTTTGGACTTTTGGCTAGCTTTGAGGCATTTCTGCCCACGGTACATTACCCATCACTTTACAGTCCTATTCCCTTATAGATTTTTGTTATTTTTTCCTTCAGAAAAGAAGTGAATTGTATCATTCGGAAAACAAAGCAGCAGTCATCCCGCCATTCATGGAAAAGATGGGATTTTTTCCACATTTTTGAATGACCGGAGGTTTTTCGATTTGGATGTCAACAGAAGGAGTATTTTGTTATTACCATAGAATTAGCACATTTCAGCACGGTAATACAACTTGCACGACCTAAGGACCAGGACGACTAGCTTCCCTTTTAGAAGCTACACCTCTATCAAATGAAGCCTACCAAAAAGGCTTTTCTCATCTGTGTTAAATCAAAATTCAAGGTCATAAGATTGTACGTAAATTTTGAATTTTTCAAAATTTTTTTCTATTGTTTTGGAGTGTGCTTATAGTTATATGCCCCTTAAATCCAACTTACGTACTTAGGCTTGATATTTCGTAGCTTACTTTAAATGAAAAATTCTCAGTTTTCTCGGTTTTGTTTTTCCGCAAATAATGGGCTCTAAAATGTTTCCCAATGCTTGCTGCTGTCAAACCATTTGAATACAGCCTCTTTGAACTTTTGGTTTTCTGTTGTTTTTTTTTCATCGCTTTTCACAATGAATTCCCATCTTTAATCTCAAAAACAGGCACCATTTAAATTTGAAGACTTTTGTTTTCTAAATTTGTTCGCATGCTAAACGTCTTAGGTATCTGCTGTATCAAGGATTTTTATTTTATCTATCAACGATAAGACAGCGTGATTCCTTTTTAAAAAATACTGAATTACAGTAAACTAAAATAAACAATTAAAAACACGTTGGCATCGATCTTCATTGAGTTCACGATTCAGACTGATGGAGGCCATATTAACTAATTGGCACTGACAACAATGCGCGTACAATGCACATACTGAATTAATTGTTCACTAGAAGAGCCTGTCTTTTACTACATTTACTGAGAATTGATTTTAGAACGATAAAGAAATGTGTAACGCATTGTAATAACTATTGAATAAAACCAACTCGTTGTTACAATGAAGTAAATTTAGTTGTACGTTTTTTCCCCCAAGCGATCCGGATAATTGGCTCTCCATCCAGTTGCTATAGGGATAATTGGCATTGAACTGCACTAGGAAAAGGAGTGACTGGCGTGAAGCAATGTTTGCTGGACGAGGGCGTGCGTGTGTGCGCAGGCGGGCGAGCCGGCGTGCGGCGAGGGCGCGCAGGCGGGCGACGAGGGCTGCCCGCCGCTGTCCGTCAGCTGGGAGGGCGCCGCCGAGCTGCAGTCGGGCGACGTGCTCATCGTGCGCATCGACGACGCGCGGCTGCGCGCCGCCGCGGGCCCCCGCCAGGCGCCGGCCGACAGGTGAGTCCGGCAGCAGCCGTCATGGCTTTGCGATGCACTCCTTCTTATGCCATTGCGCGAACGGGAAACAGAACGCACTCTCTCCCCCGTATGTCCACGCACAATTACGCGAAAAGTGCTCCAATTTTCGATTGTTTTTTTTCGTGTTTCCGGGCGCGTCAACGACTTTGGTCATTAGTCCCGTTAGTGTAGTGCATGTTTCTTTCTCGGGAGATGGCGGTGATCTTCCCCCGCTGGATGGCGAGATCCGGAGCCGACCTACCGTCGGCTAGTGGGGTTTCCCCCTAACCAGGACTCTCCCACCAGCGGGGCACCGCCCGACCCGGGACAAGCTCTAAGCTCCCGACCGGTCTCCCGGAATATGTGGTAGTGTAGTGCATGTTAGTGTATGTGTGTGTAAGGGGATAGGATAGGATAGGACAGGACAGGACAGGACAAGGAAGAGGAAGGAAAGATCGCGCGCGGACCGTGGCCCGTTTGGTAGGGTACTACTCCGGCATTCGCTTGGTGTTGATCGGAGAAACCACGGAAAACTACCGATCAGAGCAGCCGGCCGCTAGAATTCTCCTCCAGACAGAGACTGAATTCGATCTAGCTGAAAAGCTAGTGTCCAAAATCCTGCCGCCGTCAGGACCTCTCGGTCATAGTCAAATTTTCGAAAAATTGTAACGATCTATTTTAAAATCTGTCTTTAAGTAACATATTTTATTAAGGGAAAAATCTGTACCTTCCATATTTTAGTCGTAAGAAGACTCCGAAAATTTTTGAACGTTTGCAATTTTCGAAAAATCATGTTTTTTAACGAACATGAGGCCTCTTAAATGTCTATCACACTATTCAACAACAAAGTCGCAGGGGTTCATGTAAAGTACCGTCGTAAATTGAAATATCCGTTTCAAATTCAAGGGACCGTGACATCAGTCAGATCGATTGGGGAATGTCAATTTTGGCGATAATCGGCTGACCGGTTTAGCAGCTCGCGTTGTTCCCAGACGGTCGGACAGACTGACGTTTTGCCGTCATTCGATTTTTCGGTATCAAGGACCCACAAAACACTGATTCTGGGTACACCGCGTGATAGAGGAGATTTTCTAAATTTAGCAACTGGATGTATCCACTTTTTCATTACCAGGTCCCTGTAAGAAGAGTTTTTTTAAGGATTGTCATAAAGGAGAAAGGATTGTCAGAAAAACATTGGATACGTTTTATTAATAAAAAGAGTTTTTTGCCGAAAATTCGCAGTTTTTTCGCGCAGGATTGCATAACTTTCTCTCTAGAGAAAGTAACAAGGTGTCGTGCTTCGCAGTGAATCTTGTATGTTTGTTGTTTTCCACCTAGCGCTCAATGTTCGATATATTTTTCATTGTTTCCGGGCGCGTCAACTGCTTTGTCCATTAGACCTGTGAGTGCAGCGCTCGTTGTAGTTCCGGAGGTGGTGGCATTTCTCTCCCGCTGGAACTCGTGATTTGACGCCGATCTCCACGTCGGCTTGCTAGGTTTCCCTTGTCAGCTATCTCCCCCAACGAGCCATCTCCAGTCGAGACAAACACTAAGCTCCCTGCTACTGCTACACAAACAACAGCTTTCCAACTATGCGATCGCAGCCGGAACTGTATCTTATAAATCCCCGTTCCAACTGACATGTAGTAGCAGTCGTGAAGCACTTAAGCAAGATAGGATTTGTGCTCTGACTCATTCGTGTCGTTTGTATCTGATTCAGTGAACACAAAGGAAGGTAATGTGTTTGCCTGTGTATGTTGTATGCTTGTATGCTCCAACCTAGTATTCGAAAGTCCATTAATGATTGGACTATGTCAAATTACTCTGTATTTCTCGGGGGTGGAGGATTCTCATTGTAACTTGTAACTCTTATAATGCTTTTAACGTGGAGAAATATGGTAAAATGTTTCGGAAGTTGTTTACATTTTTAGTAAGGGGAGTCACCGATGATTTTCTACTAGAAAGTAAGTCCGCGCTTCCTCCCAAATTCTACTCTTTTATTAATGAGAAGTTAGAAACTCTAATGTGGCCAATATATAGTTACAGTAACTGGTGAAAATTCTATGAAAGTTTTAAAACATATTTCAAAGCAGTTTATAAAAGTAATGAGTGTACTTCTGCACGGTACTAAAGACACGAGTACGATAGTAAATATCAGCGCTCGTCATACAAGATCGTCCTTTAGAGTAGTCTAGGAATTATTTCTTTATAAAATAATGTTACTCACTATCAAATCTGATTAGGAAATGGATGGAAATCTATATTCGTTTGCGAGCAGGATGAGAATCTTAAAATAAGTTATCTTGAAGAAATTAATTATAAACTTATACAATGTTTAAAAATGTAGCTTATTTACGTTACACTGGACGATACGCTACACATTAAAGTCCGAAGAACTGGTCTAAATTATAGTTTTTTATTTATAACTCGATTACATATTTTGTGAAAAAGAGGAAATAGAATTGATTGTCAATAATCGTCTGTCACAGCCTCAACAACGATCCAGTGGCAAATTGTCCGGATTGCACAAGACCAAGAATTGATGGTGAATGCAACTCGTGGTGTATAATAATATGTATTGTAATTATATGTAGTTAAGTAGACGTGTATAAGAATTGTGAGCAGTTCTTTTGGATACCTGCCGGAAATCTATGAAAATTAGCCAGGAGAACGTACATTCGCACTACTTTTATAAAGTACTAGCTGACCCGGCGAACTCTGTTCCGCCTTAACAGCCGGTCCCATCTTTTTCTCGCGTCGCACTCACTGTGAGAAACTGTACTATCCTTGTTGCACTGCGTACGTGCAAAAACGTGCGTTCTCACACAGAAACGCTGTCGAACGGGATAAACTGTATCCTATGTCCGTCTCCTGGCTCTAAGCTTCCTGCTCACCAAATCGGTACAGCCGTTCTTGAGTTATAAATAGTCTAACTAACACGACTATATATAGATATAACGGCGAACGAAAGTCGGCTATCATTATCGCCTTCTGTTATCAGTGCGGCGTTACAACAATGGGTTACAACAGGTAACAATGACCGCTAACATGCGAAATCACGCGAAAACGTGCGAAAACGTGCAAAAACGTGCGTTCTCACACAGGAACGCTGTCGAACGGGATAAACAGTATCCTATGTCCGTCTCCTGGCTCTAAGCTTCCTGATCACCAATTTTCAGCCAAATCGGTACAGCCGTTCTTGAGTTATAAATAGTGTAACTAACACGACTTTCTTTTATATATATAGATTTACAAAATTGATTGCAGAGTTGAAAAATGTTCTTGATAAAAGAAAAAAATCCACATGCGACAGGGGTTAAAATTTATAGGATAATAAGATAAGTATCATCAATAACAGGTTTTCATACGTGATATTTTTAATGTCTTTATTTACTTCGCTCCTTAGCCTCGTCGGACGTCAGATTACTTTCAAAATACTGCGAGAATCGGCGTTGATTTTATTGGAAAATGTTCATTCCTTTTAAAGATCACTGAATTTACCACCATGAATTCTTTTTACTATTACGGCTTTCCATTTATTACAAGCTTGTGAACTCTAGGCCGAAAATTGTCAATGGAGATGCAAACTCGTGACGCACTCTGAAAACTATCGAGCAAGAGATTTTTATTAAGATGCCATAAAAATATAATTAAAAGTGATTTTAGGGCCTCAGTTATTATTAACCCTAATTGTTTATAATAATTTAATTTGAAAAATATACGTTGTACAGAATGTCACAGAATACATGTTACAAACTTCTTGACATCTAGAAAGATTGAAGATGATTATTTGTTTTCGGATAAAAGTGTGAAAATTTCAGATAACGAAGTTACACGTGTGGAATATGCTTCTGACTATTACACAAGTCATGGGCGCTGGTGTTTGGAATATCTTACTCTAACGTAAAAGTCATTTCGTGTACCTGCAAAACCAAAAAAATAATTTTAGGCTTTCCAATCAGGGCCAAATGTCACATAAATTCGCTATATAAAATTTACAAGATATACTTATATTGTGATCAAAAGTGATCATTTTTTGTCGAGAGCTACATGCCCTAGAAGTTTGTAATAGACACTTACAATAAATTTCTGTCGTTTATAGTTAGTACTTTCTTCTGCCTCTATTGCGTATATTGTTGCACAAACTATGCCTCTCGCGCGAAAAGTTATAAGTTCAAGTCTCTCCGTTACTAAGGTTCTTGTGATGTATTTCTGGAGATATACAAGTATATGTGAAATCGCGATATCCTGGGTTGATGTAATTTTCATAAAGTGAGGTTCATTTTTAATTTACTAAAGAATGTTGACTGACTTGGAAAGTAAAACGAGTTGAGCTTATTATTTTACGTGGCTCTAGTTTGACTTAATTTGTGTAGATAAATGAGTATCAATTTCTTTTTAATTAACGAATGTCTTGTCGTCATGCTTCATAGGAAAATGAGATTCAAGATCGTCTCAACATTTTTAAACAGACGAAAATAAACAGAAGCCTTAACACTATACGCACATCCTAGATGTGTAGCGCTTTGAGTGGCTTTATTTGCGTACTGGTTCAGAAAGTGGGTCTTTGGAATACGAATGAAATATTGACGGACTAGGCGACGGTAGGATTCGAACATACATAAAATGAACTATGCCAAAGACACTCGTAGGAGTTAGAAGTTTTTTTAGAACACATTCATGGAAACTTACAAGCAGGGGCACCCAGAGCGGGCGTAGCTGGGGCAATTTGCACCACGCCCCAATTTCATTGGGTTCCCGATTTTTTCAAAACACAATATTACACAAAAATTGTTTACTTCTAATTCAAATTAGCCGCAACAAGTTATTTTTGTTGAACTGAGAGATGAATTCTGTTTGTGTTTGGGGGTAGGGGGCCTTTGTTCGAAATAAGGGACTCCCTGGAATCTACAGCCCCGGATCACTGGTTTTCTCTGGGTACCACTGCTTACAAGCATATTCTCTTGGGATCATTCTCAATATGCGAACAGGCTGTCATGTTCATTTTTTTGCGCCAGTAATTTGGTTACTTTGCAATGTGCATTTGTTACTTTTGATCATCACTTCTTTGCCATACGCATACAACAAAGTAACACTCTCCGTCAATAAACATTGGTGGAATGTACTAGTTTCCTTGCATAAGTGCTTAAAAATTAATTTCACTGTCTTTTCACTTTATTGTCTTTTCATTCACATGTTCACATTTTATTTATTGAAAACCAGTCTTCTTTTTCTTTTATCTTTTACGATTATTGTGATAGCAACGAAACAAATTTCTGTGAGTGTGTAAAACTGAATGATTGGTTCACATTCGGCCACTTTCATCTCACAATTACCGTATATTTATTTTGTTTCAGAGTATCGTTATAATCTCGAGAGGGTTTATAAAAACGTACATAATTTATATGCGTTCAATTTATAATTGGGGATTAAATGGTAAAAATAGTAAATGATAATAGGTCTGATGATAATAATATCTTTATGTAAGTGTCAGTTCATTAGATTTTTCAATCTCAATACAAAAAATATATTATATGATTTTTCAGTAGGATCTATTAATAATATAAACACAATGTTTTAAATAATGTTTTTTATGCCACAAATATGTCTTTGAAATTCAACGGTAAATGGTTCGGGAGATTATTTTTATCTTCTAAGAATATTTCCTCTTCTAATTAAATTTAATCAGTGGATAATTCGTAACAAAAGAAATTAATATTTCCTTGATTCACATAATACCCTTTTCTTTATAATGTGTAATAATCTAATCTATAATAATTGAATAAATAATAAATCCCTAATCATACACAATTGAATGTAACACTAAACACAAATTCAGTAACACGTTTTTTTCGATTTCATTCCAAAAAAGCAGGCCGCGTTTAATGATTGTGGGACCGCCCTACCCTGCCCTGCCCTTACGGCTTCTCTCCTCCTCTTCAAGGGCGAGGGCCGTGACATCCCATTCAAGCTCGCCATTTGTGTAGCACGGCGGAAAGCCGTGCGGTCTGAACGCATTGGGAGCAATCGTCGCTTTCGCGTGTGCATGTAATTCGTGTCAGCGGACGCGGAAAATTCTGGCGCGCCACTCCCAGCGACCTATGTTTTAGTGATGTACGGCACTAAAGGGGCAATTGTGCGGTCGTCTGTCTTTGTGTCGTAGGCTCTTGTTCGACAAAAAAATCGCACGCGTGAATTCGTACAACAAACCGCACGACAAGGAACGAGCAAAAATTTTGGACAACAAAGGTCAGAGAAAGGTTCGAAGTAAAAAATTGCGTGCATAAAAATGCAAAAACGCGTGGAATTGTTCTATTGTTCAATCCCTTCTACCAATCCAACGTTCTTGATTGTTTCCTGACGATGTATTGGCTCATTTTTTATTCTCACCACGAACAAAGAATTTCGGATGTAGTGCCGTCGATTAAACGTAACTGTGAACGATGAGTATGGCGTAGTAATGGAATTCTGGCTATGCGTGATCAATGCCGTCGAAATGAATGTTCTTGACACAAGCTCGTGAATCTCCATAAGTGTTGTATTGTAGCGCATTTATTTTCAAGCGTGCCACTCCAGGTCAGCGAGTACGCTACCTCAAAACATCGTCGTCAATTCCGGAATCGATACTATTCGAGAATGATTAGCCAATAGAGGTCGGTCGCTGATTTATAGGGGTATCTAAAGGTCCCATTATACGGGACCTCAAGCACTGCTTTTCAATGCTCTCTAATGGAGAATGCTATCCTCAAATTTCGACTCGAAACGTGTTGGCGCCAGCCAGCGGGAAAGGTCGAGAGGATATTTTTTAATAATGTAATTAAACCACTTCAGCATGTAGCGCACATGTCATTACTCTCTGCACAGTTCAGAATTTTTATATAAATGGCTCTTCCTTTTTCCTATCAGAGGTGGGTATTAATCATCAGCCAATTTGCTAGACCTAGTGCAGTCTCGAAGAAAATTCCGAAAGCCCCGACTTCTATCAGTGGGTCCGAACGCAGTTTCTCCGATACGTTTCAATGAAGGATGGAGTCATATATCAAGTGAACGGCCATGAGCTAGCGCACCAGCCTTTTTTTACGCTTTCCAAAAAGACCAGGCATACAGCCCATCATCCAACTGCAAGTCCCTTCACCATCACAGAACGTCCGTTTCTCTACACAGAATGTCAGGGAATATTTCTGACGTTGGTGTAAATGGTTGTGGGAGCAAAGTAGCATAGGAAATAATACCATTTTAGAAATGAACAAACTAAATTAATGTTTTACATAAAAAATACATTGAAATATTGTACTCAAAAGTTCACTAAACCGATAAAATTGAGAGACCATTTCTACATTTTACATTTTTACTATATAAAGAGTTTCATAAACTTCAATATTGTTTCTAATTTTGGAAGAATTTTTAATTGTTTCTTTAAAATGTGGCTTAGTTTTCTGTATTGAACACATGCACACATATTGCTTGATTTCTTTCTTTTTTCTTTATATATATATATAGCTTGATTTCTGGCGGAACGCGACGGAACGGGGTTTCGGCATCTCACGAATAATTATTAAATTATATGTAAATAATTATTTCTTAGTTAAATTAATAATTAATTTGAAGCGCATCCCGGGACCTAAAAATTTAAAAATTAAGCACTATATATATATATATATATATATATATATATATATATATATATATATGTATATCGTAAATATTATATTTTGTGTGAGTCGACTGTGTCTATCATTATACGAAGTTTCTGTTGAAGGAAATTATTTTAGTAATCAGTGATGTCGTGTTAATAAACGAAAGTATTTTATCGCACGTAACAGATCTTAAAACTATTTGTTTCCTATTTCACTTCAAAATAACTACATTTCTAAACATGTCATCTTATCGATATTGATCACTGAAAAACCTAAATGTTAAAAGTTTTAGTGAAAATCCTTACCATAAAAAACAAAAAGATGCGCAAACATTTAAAATAATTTAAAAGAGAAAAACAGGCGGTTTAAAACAATATTATAGTGTAAATGGATGTCTGTTTGATATTTTAGTTAATTTAATATTTATTTTTAGTATTTATTCATGATCCTGTTTTTCTTTTAAGTGCTGTACATATCTGCGAATCTTTTCCTTTTTTCATTTTGTTTCATTTGTTTGTTTTGTTTCGTGCGCTTTTCAACCAATAACCACCGCGAACTTTAGATCTTTATTTATGTAGATCTTTATATTTCTCGAAAGAAATGAATTTTGCTTGGGTTTATAATTTTCCACAGGAATTCAGTAAAATTTTTTAAAATGAAAATAAATAAATAAAATAACATCTAAAAGCCCCATACAACAAAAGGCGCAAATGCAATTCAATCTTTAGAGTGAGTGAATTTGTAACGTGTTATACCTGACTCCAATTGTTCGCATATTTTTCTGCATGATAAATTAAACGTACCACATCATTTATAACTGCTCCGCTATATTATACTTGTACATAAACCTACTAAAGTGTTTTCAACCAGTAGAAAACTTTTTTCGCCCTGAGACTCGAACTCAGGTCCGCCAAGTTGGTACGCCGTGAGCTTTCAAAACCCGCTGAACGGTTTAGCCGCTAGCGTTGTTCGCAGATAGACGGATGGACAGACGGACAGACGAATTACCGTCAATCGATGATTCGGTATCTAGGATCAACTCAACATGAATTCTGGCTACACTACGTGTTACAGCATTTTTTTCGAAATTTAGCAAGAATTATCCAATTTTTCGGTACGAGGACCCGGCAAGAAGGGTTTTTGGCGAAAATTCTCCTTTTCTCCCAGCAGCATTACATAATTTTCTTTCTACTGCATAAGCAGCAGCATTACATTTATGTAGTTTCTGGAAAAATCAAAAGAATACAAAAAAATTACTTTTATGTCATCTTAAAAAGTGCATTTTACAACGGTTTATTCATAACTGCCTGTGAAGTAAATGAGCTGTTTCCGTGTCATCCAGTTAGAAGGTTGAATGCCACCATAGTGACGTCATTGTAGTGATGTGTAAGGCCCCGATTGGATGGCACCGTAACAGCTGATGAAATGTCACAGGCAGCATTGGAAAAATCGCAGTATAGCACATCTGTTCAAAAAGTTTTCAGAAAAAAGTTTGGACCCGTTTTCGAAAAAATGGCGTTTGAGCATTTCTAAAAATGCGGAAATTTGAGCTCATTTTCCCAGAAACCTTTTGGGTTTTCTAAAAACTTTTTTCATCATTTAAAGCACATGTATTCATAAATGCTAAAATTGTGAACAAATCGTTGCTAATGTATTTCCATACCCAAATGACGCAAATCGGCCTATAATGTAAACAAATCGTCGCTTATGTAATTCCGCCACTAATTCCATATCAAAAACCAGTTATCAGTATACCAAGAGATGACCAAATTACACAGCACGAGTGACAGTTCCTTCCGAAGAATAACCAGGGCTGTATACAGTTGACAATACTAATCACTAGTAACTTGCTACTTCTGCCCTTCAGATTCTCTGTCCTAATTACACAGCCTGTCACTCTGGTGGCCGCAGCCACTGGCAGTGTCTCAGTCGAAGTCATCCCCGACTCGCCCTGTGGTTCGCCGTTCCAGCGGCTGCTCCCTAGTTCTGGCCTGCCCCGCCAGCGAGCACTTCCCTGCCCGTTCAAATATTCCACTTATACATTACAGCAGAATATACGTACAGTTCTGCGCCATCTCCCCAGTATTCCCCTCGCGTCAGTCGCCCTCGTTCTTGCGCACCGACACGAAGCGCCCGAGCGGTTACCCGCCCTGCGGGAAGCGGACGCTCGGCGCTTCACCGGCCACCACGGACGGAGGCTTGCCAACTAGGACGCGGAGGAGTGAAGAACCGATGTCGCAGTGACCACAAGAGATAATAAGGGGACCGAAGAGGCAGTATCTAAGCGAAGAGAAGGCTCCTTTAGCCGCTCCATTTGTGGGTACTGTCCCCATAGACATTCAATGTTATGCCTATCGTTCAGTGAAACAACGAAGATTTTTCTTTGGGAGGGGGCTACAGGTGTAATATCCAGCCAACCTGTTTTATTGTTTTCATTTGCGTTGAATTAAACATTTAATTTTATTTGTTTGTGTATAGTTATTTAAATCGCATTCAATGGATATATTAAATAACTTTTGTTCTGTGGAAAATTCGTATAAACTACATTTGGGAATACGAATCGACTTCTCGAGGGCGAGTCTGAATCTCCATGAGCCTCCCCCTCCTTTCCGACCTGATTCTACCCTATTGCTCTCATAGGATGGTTCAAAAGTCATTATCGCATGGATAAGACAAAGGTATCTAGTAGGGTGAAGACTCGACCAGAATCAGCAACGCCTCCCCACGAGACAGACCCAGACCAAGAGTTTGGTTGCACAGCTTCACTTAGAGTCGAGCGCTACGCCAAAGCGTACAAATAACATTGTGTAAACGCGCGACCCTGGGCTTCGGTTGGGTGTTGGAGGCGGTGGCGGTGCAGGTGTAAGGAAAACGGTAGACGAGGTGCACTCCGCGCTGCAAAACAAGGGGTATTGGAATTAAAGAGGATTCTGGGAGCAAGATGTGGATCAGTGCAAGAAGCGGGATGCTCATTGCGGGGAGAAAAATACAGGTAAAGGGAAGGGAGGAGAAGACTGGGGGAATGAGAATGCGGGAAAGGAGTAAAATGAGGGAGAGGAATGCAGGGAAAGTGGGTAGGGAGACGTGGGTAATGGAACAGAAGGAGCGCGAACGGGATGCTGGGTAAAGAAGAAGTTGGGAATGACAATGGCGAAAGGGCGATAGAGGGAGAATGGTGGGGAGAGGAACACGACGAGTGGAGTAGGTGGAGGGCGTAGCAAAGAGTATGATGGGGTGGGGGAAGTTGCGTGGAGGGGGATGCCGGGGTAGGGAGGCGCGATGGAGCGGGGGGCGTGTCGGGGGTGCTGGGGTTGCAGATGATGCGTTGGGCGCATGTGGATGAAGTGGGGAGCAGGAGGTTGGGCAGCGGCGGCGGAAGCCTCCGGAGAGAGAGGCTTGGATGGCGGGGGCGGGGCGGGGGTGGGGCGGGGGGGGGGGGGGGGGGGGGGGGGGGGGGGGGGGGGGGGGGGGGGGGGGGGGGGGGGGGGGGGGGGGGGGGGGGGGGCGTGCGCCCGCTTCGGCGCGCGTGTTTTACGCTTGTCGCGCTCCGCTTGCAGCGCCTCGTTGCATATGCTCCGCTCGCCGCGCTTCGTTACATGTGCTGCGCTTCGTAAAACGCACTCCTGCGCTGGGACGCTGCGAGCGCTCCCCGCATCGCACCTCATTTCCATTGCTCCCAGACATTTTTCGCGCGCATCAGCGAGTGTTTGGGGAGGATCCGAACCTACGTGCGGGACACGTTTCTGCCGCGGATCAGCCCAAGTACATACAAGTAAGTAATATCGAGTGGTGCTGCTTTCACAACCAAGCTGAGCAACAGTTTTTTCTGAGTTCGTCGTTTGCTTCATGGCATAAGAAAAACGAAACTAAGGACTATTTTAAAATAAAAGACATGTCGACAAAAATATCGTATAATATTATCAACAAAAAATTAGCAGCTAAATTTGAAAACCCCAAATAACTAGTATAATTTAATTCAAACGAATTTAATTCACCTCAAAGAATATTTTAAACTTGTTCCGTCATGATTATTTTAGACTCTACTTGAAAATACAACTTTCAATCTCTAGAACTTCAAATTTTATTATCAGGATTCACCAAAATATTTGCAGTTATAATGCTATTATAGAGCGTATCCGTTAATACATTATATTGTGTGAAACTGTGTGCACTTGTTTTAATTGTGTATCTCCTGGACGTACGCCCAAGTCCGGGAAGGCTGCCATATCAGGCTCCTGGGAAAGCGGGTTTCACACGAATTGAAGTTCTTTAGAAATCCGTTATGAATATCCCTCTGTAAATTGTGCACGACTGGTTTCCGCAAATGCAGAATTCTTTCAGTGGAGGAAACAGACGACAATTTGTCGTTTTTCTGCACAGAGAAAATTATTTGTAGAAAATTAATTATTTTTCACAGGTTAGTTATTAACACGCTGTGATATACCAAAATGACGAACCATTTTTATTACGGAAATGTCATTTTATAAGACACAGAATATAGGGATGTCAATCGACGATTGCGAGGGGGACGCTATGTGACAAATAAACAACCGGCGTTAAGGATCATTTTCGTTAGGTTGAAATGACAAAGCAGAGGCGGAATAAGCATTGTTTTGAGGAAAAAAAGAAAAACAAAATTCGGATGCTTTCGAGTTTTTAGAAGAACATTCATTCGCTAGAGCAACGCGGTGATGAGCTGGTCGGCTCTTGATATATTTCACTAGATCGAGGAAAGACTGTAATTGACAGTTGTTTAAATTAACTATCGTTTTGTATATTAGGATAGAGCATTCTTCTAGGAAGTAAAATTCGTGTCTAGGCGTCCACCCGAGACGCAAGTGAGGGAAGTCAAGGATTAAAATAATATCGCTGAGAGAATTTGGAACCAGATCACGGACATTAGGCAAGGTCTTTGTCCAGAAGCAAGATTCTGCTGCGTCGACGGAGAAGGTTCAACGGGGCGCCATCGAACGAAGTGGAGAGCGCGCGAAGACCTACGAATGAATAACAAGGTTTATAACTATTGTAATACAGAGAATACTGGTCATGCCCAAAGGATTATTCATTTTTTATTATCATTACAATTAATTCTAATTTGTTAAGTTGAAAGTAAGCTAATTATCATTGGTCGTTTCGTGGAATCCAGCATTTTAATAAGATTTTCAGATTCCTCACCACTCCGTATGGATGGCAGATTGAATAATTGGTTGCAGAGTAAGTAGCAACAATTATGAACTTTGAACCCTAATTAACTGAGCTAGCCCAACATAGTTTTGTAAGGAGAGATATTGAAATTACGCAGGAATCATTAGGTTTCAAGTGTAACCTTTTCCTGGCGCCCAAATAACATTTATCAGTAATAATTATGTTTCAAAATGTCCCTCCAAGTGGGGTTTGTTTTTAAATAGAAAGACGAGGCTTGTTTCAAATTGGCACCAGTCAACGTCGGGCATGTTTCAACGTTCAATCATTAAAAATTCACCCTTACAGCAATCTTTGTGGATGTAATATACCGAATGTATCCTAACTACAAAAGCAAATTTTCTGTGCCCAAAAGATTGATTTAGTAATTGAGGCGAATCGCGAAATGTTGATTATTTTTTCTTGACTAGGAGTCAAATTTTTGCCACGCCATTATTAATTTTTTGTTGGTCTGAAAAACTCATATTTCATAAAAGAGTGTATCCTACTACCAACTCATTATAACACTCGCATAACATTGTTAGCGAGGAGGCCAAGAAATGGTTGTTCTAAAAAAGTTAATCTTTTATGCTTGAAAAATAAAACAAGGGATGAGAAATATTTATACTAGCTGTTTCTAATGGCAAGTAATTTCCTCAGTGCCCATGTTGTCCTGCTACGACTACCACTACCACCATTGTTATATGCTTTCTAAGGACGGGAGCTCGCTAGCATCGCAAATGCCTCCTCGGCCCGCAAATGAATCTCCTGGTTTAGTCTGAAAGGCAAAAGCACAGATACAACACACGAATTACTGAGAAGACTAACGACCTTCGTACAACGACTACAAGACGCCGGACTCTCGCGGCAAATGCAAGAGCAGAACGCTGAACTTAGCAGCGATGCCAAGCCTCAGACCGCAAGACGCGTCGACGCAAGGCTCGTGCGAAACTCTCGCCGCTTCGCTCCTTGAACTTTCTGCTTCGAGCCAGAGGGAAACTGTTCTACATTGGACAAGCGAGTACAAATGAGCTTTTAAGTGTTCACATTAAAAATGTTCGCCAGACATGAATAGTTTATTATCGAACAAGGGAAAATACTCTTATAATTGAATACTTATATTACTGATGTTATGACAAATGTTAAAACTTCACATTGTACGCCACAAACACGATCATTTCACGCACGTGAACACGACCTACGGATGTGGCACCGTCCTCCGAATTATAATGAGTGACATCCATGTTTCAGAAGAAGTAGAGCTACAGTCCAAACGTTGATCAGATATAGAAAAACGGTTATGTTAGATCGCCGAGTACAATTTGATTAATAGAAAAACATCATTTGGCTCCGTTTGTAGCATTCCCTGTTGTTATTTCTATTGATTGGCCCATAAGCGGGTTGAAGGGTCGAGAAAGTAAGAATATTTGAAGGGATTTTTGAGAAAATTTCGAAAATGTCTTTGGGGCTTCCTGTAAATTACCACAAAAATCAAAATATTTCCTTCAAATTCACAGAGCCTTGAGTTTGTTCAGATAGATAGGAGGATGTCAATTTTGGTGAAAATCGTGGGAACAATTTAGGCGCTAACGTTGACCGCACTCAGAACAGACGGACGGACGGATGCTTTGCCGTCAATCAATTTTTAGGTATCAAGGATCCACAAAATGTGGATTCTGAGCACACAGTGTTAAAAAGTATTTACTACTTTTAGTTATAAGGCTTATTCACATTATCGGTAACAGGGCCTTACAATATGTGTATTTTGTCGCAAAATCGCAGATTTTTTCGGAGCAATACAGCACTTCCTATTTACTACGTACACAGGGAGAAAGTAAAAATACTCCGCTTGTAATCAAATCACCCAATACCCACTTTTGCAGCATGCGGCACAGTCGGGCCTCGAATTAGCTAGTTACACGGCATTTTAAGTATTTATCTTGTTTTACGTTTTTAATTAAGTTTAGAGCTTACATAAAAACTGAGGTCAATTAAATTATGGATAATTAACAAGTTTTGAGTGAAAGTGTCTCTCCGAAAAACAAATACTATGCAAAAGTAATTTTTAAGACAAACGGAAAGAGGGACTAATCTTCTGTGAACTTTTACTAGAACGATTCTCGTACAGCGATGCTATATTGCTATCCCTCCTTGACTTTTTGAAAGTTGTTAGTCACTCTGTTGATTTTCGAATAAGTGGTATGATATCTACATAACAAAATACATGAATTATATATCGTGTTTGGCCGTATATCCTTGTACAATTCTACATAAGAAACTTTAGAGATGTGAATAATCAGTTACATTTGCCAACTGTGAAGATGTCTGTAATTCTCTACAATACTATTAAGAAGATTGGAATTTTGGAAATTAATTATTAGAAAGAAAGGACAGTAACCGTTGATTTTTAAGTCGCTACTCCCCTCTAAATCTATAAACGATCGATGGATCTTTCCGGCACATAAGCTGTCATGGTCGTTAGATAGATAGATAGATATTAAAGTTCGCTTTGTGCTAATGCTCGGTAGAAATCATGATTAAAACTAGATTTATAATTACAAAACTATTACGAATATTTACAAACAGAATTACAAATAGAATTAGAGATTGATATCCTAATTCTAATTATTTTTTAGTTATCTATTAATTGATTTATAGCTTGTCTAACACCTCACTTCACTTCAGTGTATCAGGGACATGACCATATTAATAATAATAATAATAATAATAATAATAATAATAACGTTAAAAATCTCTGTATTACATTACATTACATTTTATTTGAACTGCAATTGAGTATGACCCGGTGGCAGTTAAATAACAATAATTACAATAATAATAACAATATTAATAATAACAGTAATAAAGGAGTACAGTACAAGCCGAAGATGCAATAATCATACTATCATTAATATTAAGTATTATAACAAATATTTAAACTGTCATGATATCCAAAACTTATATGTTGGTGATTTAATACAAGCTACATAAATATTGGCTAATTTTTTTAAAATTCATTGATCGCGTTCACTATACTTAACTGCACTGCACTGCACTGCACTACACTACACTACACTACACTGTTTATGCTTTGAATTACATTGACCAGCACTTCACAACACTTCACCGCACTTCACAGCACTTACTCATTTCATGTCTATTACTCTCATATTGTTCTAACTTATTTCTAAAACTTCGGACACTTAGAGGAAAAGCTTTGAAAATTGCTGCGGGTAAATTGTTCCAATCTTTCATTGATTTCATTCAAGATCTTAATTTTGTTTCCTTGTTCGAATTTTGTGAGTGTGATCGCTTCGGCCGAAATAATTTGTTTTTTCTAGTCGAACCTGAATTTCCTTCCAAGCTGGTTGACCTACGTACGATTTATAAAGAGCGCAAAGCCTCGCCCTTATTCTTCTCATTTCTAGAGGTTCCCATGCCTTTTTTATTGCGTTAGTTCTATAGGTAAACTTATTTGCTTTCCTCTGTATTCTATCTAGATTTTTCCGGTGCGATTTCTGTATGGATGCCAACATGCCTCTCCGTATTCCATGAGAGGGCGAACCAGCGAAAAATAAGCTAATTCTTTTGCGTTTGCAGAACCTTTCTTTAGAATTCGCATTACAAAATGCAGGGACTTCCATTATTAATTATGATCTACATGGAATTTAGTACATTTTTAAATTAAGCATATTTTTAAATTAGTCCCGTAAATCCGAGGAATGTTTTAGTTCGGGACACAACGGTGCTTCTCCCGTACTGGATGGTGGGATACAGCGCCGACCTACACATCGGGGTGGTTTTCGGGGGATTTTCACATCCATCGACTAGGGACGAACTATCGTTATCTTGAATTGATTATGCTCTTTCACAGATTCCATAGTTTTGTCAGCATAATATTAAACTAAACAAGATAATGGTATATAATTATACTGCAACAGCTTGTTTTAATGCAAAAATGTTTTGGGAACAGATAATTGGGGCAGCATTCTAGAATAGACTACAATTTCATGCTTCCCCGTAATGATAGCGTAAATTTTGAGCAACCGAAGCAAGATAGCAATCTTCTTTTGCTTTTTTTAAAAAAAATGGTAATTTAAGGTCGCATCAACATCTAGGTTATTAGCAACCACTAGTGTAATTTCCGAAAAAACTAAAAAATATAATAAAATGAAATTTACGTATTTTAAACAGTGCAAATATCAGTATCCGTTGCAAAAGTCTGAAACAAAAAATTGAAGGCATTTTTGAGAAAATCGCCATTGAGCGTTTCTGAAAATGCCAAATTTTGAGCTCGTTTTCACAGAAAACTGTTGAGTTTCAGAGAAATGTTATTTAACATTATTTAAAGCACAATTACTCATAAATATAATAATGTGAAGAAATTTCCTCTAATGTATATATTACCAAAGTGAGAGACAAGTAAAAAATATTTTTTTGTAATTTTTGAAAAAACAAAAGAATAGAGAAATATGGCGTTTATGTCATCGTATAAGGTACATTTGGCACTACCCGTACAAAAAATTTAAAGAAAAAATTTCGATCCGTTTTTGAAAATATATATATTTTTTAAAAAATTGCAAATATTGCACGTACTATTGAGCCAAAACTAATAAAATTAAAAAGAATTATACGCTTTATTTTGACAGGTTAACCCTAGACGTAATATACAATATTCAGCCACCTCTGCTGCTATTCTGTTCGAAAGAAAACAGACTGCATATCCTTTTTTCGAGTAGAGTGTAGGACAAAAATAAGGATCCTAGTTTAAGTATGTCATTTTGCATACACAGATAAGTATACGTTATTAATTAACTTAAGCAACATTATATTTCTCAAAAAGGACTTACGAAGAAAAGAAAGAATAAAAGCCGTCCGCATGAAGATTTTCCATTTGACTTTCCACACAAAATCAAACGCGTGGGCTACCTACCTTGTTCAATGTTATTATTTCGTGCTTAAACACGTCACGTTTTTATTGATAATTGAAATGAAAACATCCGGATATGACCTTTATCTAATTGCGCTCTTTAAACCTACGTAATGTACTGGCTGTTGACCTTAATTTCAAATGTAACAGCAGGAGTAGAATATAATTACATTCTCTGCATGAATATGTATAACTCCATAAGCTTCTGGTATAGGTTTGCATCAGTATTATTACATCACAGGGTCACTTCCCCTTCACAAGCTATTTCGCGGTCTTGTTCACGACATTGCTCTCCCTGCATGCCTTGCTCGTCTGTCTTTGTTAGCTCTGCCTCGAGCTGTGAGGCGCAAAACTATCCGGGTACGGCTGCTTCGATCGCGAGATTCAGTAATGCACAAGAATATCATTGAATATGTAGTATATACAATACTCGTGCCTACATGAGCCATGATAAAGTGCGTGTAATCGAAATTGTATTCTAAATGTACGTGTCACAGCAAAGACATTTCATGTAGGAATATCAGACAGAACTCTTTTACCAAGCACACGCAAAGAAGAAGCAAACATCAAAAAGTCATACAACTTAAATGTGACCAAATAATATAACTTAATTGTGACAAAACAATGCTTCATTCTTCTTTATTTCAAAACACATACTACTAGATGTTCATTTTTTCTCCTGCTGCCTGGTTTAATCAAATACTTTGTTCGACGTTCCTTAACGCCCTCGCCGTTTGCAATAAAGCGTATGTCCTGGAAAACTAAAACTGCAAGAATTCTTTCATTCCACATTTTTGTGCTTGTAAATATTTACATCCCGAGTCAGCGTGCAAGAATGTAGGTGTCTACAAGTATCCGGTGTGACGAGAGACCAAATTGATGCGAACATTAGTAAAACTGTTTTAAAAGAAGGGACACTGAAATGGAGGATAACTGACTGACAACAGGGTTGGGTAAAATACTTTAAATTTAGTATTTAAATACTTCGCCAAATTACTTTGTAAATAAGTATTTAAATAAAACTCAAAATACATTAGGTTTTGAATTGCAAAATACAAACGTATTTAAAATACTTCAAAAACAAAATACAGTAAATACAATAATTTTACATTGCAACTTTTTTCGCAACAATATATTAATCGCGCCGCCCCGCGCCGCCCCGCCCCCCCGTCCCGCCCCTCGAGCCGTCCGCCCCGCCCCGCCTCGCCCCGCCATGCCCCGCCCCGCTCCGCCTCGCCTCGCCCCGCGCCGCCCCAGCCGCGCTTCGTTACACGCGTGTCGTTACGGGCGCTTCTTCTTCCGCTCGCCTCCGCCTCCGCCTCCGCTGCGCTGCCCCCGAGAGCGCTCCGGACGTCTCGATTCGTTAGACGCGCTCCTTTCGGAGACGTTTCTTCTGTCCGGGCGCTGCAGGTGAAGGCGCGCCACGAAGAAGTATTAGGATTTGCCCGACCTTGTTCCTCAATTGAAGTAGAAAAACGTTTACATCACGGTCATTGTTTCAATTGCAAGCGGTTCTGCTTTGATCCTTCATTATAAATACATTTCACTAAAATATTTTTATTTTTTTTAGTATCTTAGTTCTTTCTTTAAATTTATTTTTGTTTATTTTTATTAATTTTTATTTATTTTACTTATTTACTTTCGAACTTGTTGGATATGTCCAACTGGCCTAATTCAGTTTTCCGTGAGAATGTATGAGGCGAAGAGGAAATTCCGGAAGTTTGATCGTACAGGGCGTGTGACCCTTCCGTGCTAAAACTACTTCCATGTATTGCTATGTGCTACCACAAGGGATTCGATTATGAAACTTCAATAGAATAAACTGATTTTGTGCACTTGCTGGAGTCAGTGGTGGATGGTACAATAGTAGTTAAAAGCATTTTAGTCTACATTTTAGTCTACTAGGCAAAAATGTAATTAGTTGTTTTCTCTTTAAGGATGAAGGTAACGCAATTGTGTGTAATTTGAAATATTCCAATTAAACAGTATTAAAGGCGATTTTACAAGCGCATATCGTAAAAAAAAGCATTATAACCATAAACTAGTTTATCAAAACGTAATGAAGCGTGGTAGGGAGGGTTGACCCACTACGTAGTCGTACTGTTAGCAACTCAATTATGATGAAATTTTGCAAATACATGCCAGTGGAGTTCATAATAATGTTTCTTCTGAATGTATGCAATGGTTAGCGCAGAAGAAGAACTAAAGAATTACCGAACCTATCGAGTTCACTGGAACCGTTAGATTAACATCCATACTGAAGTTTTATTTAGAATTTTCTCAATATTCAACGTGCGTTTGCAGAGATAACAGTGATGCCGTCTTTTCTGTAAACAAAATTTTGTGTGTCAGTGATTATATTTGAACTCTGCATGGTTAATTTTTTAATTTCATTTCAATTTTCTTAAACGTTTACAATTAATATCTTTTTTATAATCGTTTCTTCTTGATCATCATAAAAATACTTTTCATTTCAACTTCATTTAACAATGAGCAATGAAGATGACACTTGACATTCTCCATCTATTATTATTTTTAAAGTACGTTTCACATGATAAACATCATTATTGTGAATGTTTTTAAGTTGTATTCTGTTTAATGAGCTGACTTAGCAAGTGGTTTTTACCAATTCATTAATTAATTAATTTATCATTTCCTGTAATATTTATACGGCAGGTCAAACCCTCCTTACATTAGGATGTTTGTCTCACATCTGTATGTTTTATATATTACAGTGTATGACAGATTGTTCTGTTTGGAAAAGTGTAAATATTTTTATAATTAAAACCATTATACGATAAAACTCCTGTGCTTTCCCTACTCCCTCACAGCATCGCAGTCCGAATTGGCAGGGAGGAGGGGGGGAATGGATAGGAAATATTGCACGGAGTGCGCAACGGGATGTTGAAAGTGTTGTTCCGACGAAAAGCGAACCAGTAAAGTGACTCAGACCATCAACTGATGTCCCTGCAGTGTCTCTGACCGGGAGACCTGGGGTTCGAGACCACCCCTCCCAACGGTAGCAGGAATTTCGACACTAGCTTGAGAGCTAGGTCACGTCCAGCCGCTGTGTGGAGGAGCATTCTAGCGACTGGCTGCTCTGATCGGTTAAATTCCGTGGATTCTCCGATCAATACCTGGCGACGGTCGGAGCAGTACCCTAACAAACGGCCCACGGAGCGCGCGCGATCTTTCATTCCTCTTCCTCGTCCCATACCCTTACACACACACACACACACACACTGACATGTACTTCACTTCCACATATGCCGGGAGACCAGTCGGGAAGATAATCTTGTTCCGGTCGGGGCGATGCACCGCTGGTGGGAGATGACTGGTTGGGAAAAATCGCCAAAGGTCGACGGAGGTCGGCGCCGTATCTCGCCAGCCAACGAGAGATCACCACCACCTCGCGCGTTAAAAATGTACTACACTTACGGAACTAATGATCTTAGCAGTTGACGCGCCCGGAATCACCAATCAATCAATCAATCAGCGATATGAGGGTTTCGAGAGTATCGGTAGCCCAGTTCCTAAGTTATGAGCGGTTATTTTTGTAAATTAAAGCGTGTTGCGGATAGCATTTACCCCCTGCCCAACAGTTCTTAGCATAATCAACTAATTCTTACATTTCGTTTTAAATCTGTGTGATGCAAAGCTGTGAAGTAATTCCATACCTAACAGTGGCCTTTTTACGAGGTTTTGTGTGGACGGCTTCTTGTAACTGGAATAAAACCATTATGTTTCCTCCGCATATTATGAGTATATCGAGAAGATATACGAGATTAAGATAATAATTCCTATTTATCCACTCGCATTACAATTACATTTGCTATGTGCGAGTATGTGTAGGATAGAACATGACGTATGCATATTTAATTATTCAGAAGTCATTGAAAATGTCGTTTAACGCAATGTAACACAGGATCAAGGATATTGAATCAATGCGAAATAGTATTAAGAACACATTCTAATAACTATAAGGGCCCAATGGGTGGACCGTAAGTGATTTGTGGTTTGAATGTTACTTAAAATGTTTCTGTATTTCACCGAAGGAGTGTGGTGGGGCCACACTGAGGAATATGCATCTAATCGCTGTGAGAGCTGTCAATTCTTCCAACATGATCGATGCATTCCACAAATAATATCTTGCACAACTTTATCTTTGAGTCACGCGTTTATAAGGCTAGAAAGACCCTCAGAGCAGACGAGTACGGTGACAAGTCAGCACTTGTAGGCCTGATAGCTCAGAAATTCGTCACATGAGATGGAAAGAAGGAAAGGATTTTGGCATTGACCACATTCATTTGTGAAGACGTCTCCGTCCTTATGATACTTTCAAAGTTACTTCCTTTATTCAGAATAATCTATAAACTATATCCGTATTATAATCTGAATCCTGAAAACGAAAATGCTCTGCTGGTACGCATATGTGAGTTAACCTCGCTATCGTGCGCCGCAGTCACTTTCTGTAAGACAAACGTGGAAAGGATATTAGATCATTTTGTCGACGATGCGAGATGAACTCCAGCTGCTGGAGACTTTCTGTCAAGTATGATGGGTTGCCTATCCTGCAAGCGCACGCATCTAATTTCGTATATTTGGCTTCGAATTTCCAGTTCCGTAATGAAAAATGAACAATTGCGTATTGTGGAGAGCTGGTTCACTTTGGCAAGTAACGGCACGAACAACCTGAATGTCTACATAGTAGATCTTTTTGTTTATTTATGTATTCGATAGGTGTGATTGATTGAGCCACAGTAGACCAAATAATTGCAACTGTTCAGTGATACGAGTCGTAGCATGTTTGACGATCAAAGGACACATTACGACGAAACATAGGGCAAAATAACATTCTGATAGAATATTGATTGAAATACAACAAATCACTTCGATTCAATCACAATATATCAATTCTCTGTGTTGGTATCATAATATTGAAGTTTTTACTAGTGAACTTCTTTATTCCTGTAATTATTTCATGATTAACACGTTATTAAATAATACCTACAATTTTAGCAGAAATATTGATTCCTTAAAATACCTTTCTCAACAGACCCTCTTTCGCTATATGGTCTCAAGACACAAATACACAAAAATATTTCTTCTTTAACCATTTTTGTTAATAAAAAATGTTTTTTTTAACTATGAACGCAAATTTATTATTGCGATTCGTCATTAACTAACTGAATGTGGCGTCGCCTATGCTTTAAACTGTTTTGAAAATATTTTCACGAGTTGAAAATTTCTTCTATGGTAATTATAAATAAAAAGAAATCTGATACATACTGTTGTGTTGTTTTTCATCTTCGAGCCTAGTACAAGAAAAAATATCTATTAAGAATTAAAATCAAATAATAAAAAATTAAAGGAAGTGTAACTGCAGCTCTTTATGGTGGATATTCTTTCTGGCTGTGGCCACTACCCGCTCAAGAACACGGTGTTTGAGAACGTAACCCCAACAATCCAAGTGGAGTTGTTCTGAAGAATACATTCTTTCAGTGTATTGTCAGGCGACTTATTTTTTTTTAAAATGTTTATTTGCAAACTTCTGTTCTAGAGCATACCGTACCATTCTTATAGTTATATATTAAATATAATTTCGTAGTTGAATTATTCTACAAAAGGGAATTATTCCATTAGCCATACCGTATACTGACACGTAGCCAAATTATCCTATAAAACGATAATTATCCTACCGGATGTCTTCACTGAAGAACAATACGAGTGATCCAAGTCCAAACCTACGAGTGATCCAAGCCCTGCACCGCATGCTGAATGTAGTGGTGCTAGAGCATAGATTTCCTAGCGATCTGTGGCGTTAATCGACTGGGTGCCGTGTGCACTGCTGCATTGCGAATCCCTTTGGGCGCTCTCTTGGCATGGCTGTGGCGATTTTAAACGAAAGGTTCGAAGGTTGACAAGCAAGAAATAGCGCGAAATCGCCTTCCTTGTCAGTCTGCATTTTAAAGGCGTTTCGGTCAACTGATTGATTGTGATTCCGGGCGCGTCAACTGCTAAGGTCATTAGTCCCATTAGTGTAGTGCAAATTTTTCCTCGGGGGGTGGCGGTGATATTTCTTCGTTGGATGGCGAAATCCGTCACCGATCTACCGTAGGCTAGCGGTTTTTTCCCCGAATAAGGTATATCCTACCAGCGGGTCACCGCTCCAGCTGGGACAAGCTCTAATCTCCCGACCGGTCTCCCGGCATTTGTGAAAGTGTAGTGCATGTTAGTCTAAGCGTGTGTAAGTAAGCGGCGAGGACAAGAAAGGGTAAGGAAAGATCACGCGTGGTCCGTGCCCATTTGTTACGGTACTGCTCCGGCTTCTCGAGGTATAGATCGGAGAAACCTCCGAAAACTACCGATCAGAGCAGTTGACCTCTAGAATTCTCCTCCAGACAGCGACTGAATTCGACATAGCTAAAAAGCTAGTGTCGAAAATCCTGCCACCGTCGGGACTCGAACCTAGGACCTCGCGGTCAGAGGCAGTGCAGTGAAATCAGTTGATGCCCGGAGCCACCTCTTCCGGTGCGCGTTTCGGGAAGGTGCTGTTTCTTGAGTAATATCAGGAACGACTGTTTATATATACTCTTTCCGACCTTGGTATTGCGAAAGAGTCACAGTATTGATACTGTTATTCTCATGTTCAAAAATACTCAACACTTAAGAGCTTACATTCATATCGAAGATACACTGTCATAAAAAATAATTCAGAAAATATAGTACAAAGCTCTATTATATAATCACATTAAACAAACTAAAGATCTAAACTTGCAACTAACACAGATTTTATTGCAATGTTTGAGATAGCTGAATGTTGTCATTATCATGTCCTAATGGTCAAATATGCATTTAGTGTTTGAAAATATTCGAGGACGTATTATTTTTCAAGGCGTATAATTAACTGTCGGAAGTAATTTAAAAAAATGAATGTATATTTCCTCACATAATTAGGCATAAATATCGTCAATCTTATGAATCATGACCTAGAGATTCACGTTATGCCAAAAACGCAGTACTTGTAAAACGCCTCAGAGTTTTATCAATGTAGGTACGTTAAAACACACAATATAGCTTTCTAGCTTTCTAGAATGTATTAAAAATATGTGCCTGAAAACAATACGGCGCATATACGGCGGAATTTACCACGTTGAGGGGAATCAGACGGGCTACTGACCACGTCTGTAGGTGCCGTAAACCGCTCAAGACACGTTTTCGTTGCCTAGAAAACACAAAAACACACGTTTTTGGAGACATTTTTTAGAATCTTCAGGATGGATCCACAAACAGTTCACCAGTTCTTCACGAGGAGACCGAGGCGCGTCGACTCACCCCTCATTTGCGTCGACTGGTGCACTGGAAAGTGTCTGACCGTGAGTGATACGCGGAATCGCGGACGGACGTAGGTCACTCGACTATCATATAAGGACTTCATAGCATGGGATTGCTCTTTGTGTCCATTTTTTAAAAAAATTGTTGCGTCTACAATTCGACGCAACGTGTCTCCAAGCCTCTTAAGAGGCGTTGAGCGTTTTGCGCTGGGAAGTAATCCTCCATTAACATTTGGCGCTGGGGAGTAATCCACACTTAACTTTTTTTAAGTTTGTCATGTCACGTCACGTCGCAGTCAGTTGTCAAGAAGACTGCCAGGTAGCATCTCCGCGTACGCGTCTCCTGCTACGCGCTCCTGCGTCACTACCCAGCGGCCAGAATTGGGAAGGAATAAGGATAGGGGTGGAGTTTAGAATACTTCACAGGGGTTGGACTAGCCCTTGTGAAGCAGCCAAACTTGTTTTGTTGGAACAAATTTCACATGAGATTCGACGGGAATCGAACCCGGACCTCAGTGGTGAAAGGCTAGCGACTTCGCTATGTGTCACGAGCGAGCGTTTTAATTGAAACGCTTTGTCATTATTCTGCCTTTAGCGAGCCCTGAGGTCGCCACGTTGTGCGTTTGCTGAAAGGAAGAAGAGTGAAAACTAATGTCCACATCATGCTCTCAAACTCCCATCACAAAAAGGCAAGCTTTCCGCCATTTTGGAGTTGGATACAAACGATCGGCACAGGCGATGGCAATAGCACCAGATGAGCGAAAGGAGGGGACACGGCAAATGCGAGTTTAAGCGTCAGCGTTTGATTATCAAATCAATGGAGTTGGTCGCGAAACTGCTGTCGCAACGCAAATGTAGTCATCAGCGTTGAATCAGCGTGATCATAGGCGCAAAATTTGGGAAGGGGCAAATGATCGTCAGGGGACTTCTCTCCATATCCCAATGCGGCAAATGCTTGTTGCTTCAACATGACAATTCTGTGGAGTTCATTAATATTTACATTGTATTGTCGAAACCTGAGGATTGGAGATGACGAGACGGAAATTGCATTAATTGGCAGAGCGTTAATTTGTAACTCTTGTAGTCTAGATATACAGATTTCCGCAGAGTCATGCAAATCGATTGCATGGATATGAAAATTACATGTAAATTTCAGTTTTAGGGTTTCTATATTCGTGGGGCCCTTCTTGGAATTCCTGTAAGTGTAGTAGCTACGTTAAAATTTATTTTAAAACGTCGATGTATGATTCTGAATTTGTATTGTATTCTCTAGAAACTATATCAATATTCCCAATAGTACATAAATACTCATAAAACCTCGAGGAACGCTCTGAATGATAATTTAAAAGTATAATTTATTGTGAAAATTATGTGCAATTAAGTTGACTATTTCACTCATATCTGTCCGTGTCGTAAGTAGCCAGTACTAAGCAAGAAGACATTGAAATTCAACCAATCCCAGATGTCTATCGCCTTATGATTATCACTTTGTTTACCTTTTTAAGATAAATGTAGCAATTGTTTGAGGTCCATAATAGCTTGTGAACATAAATTTTATATTAAAATGTGACGTTTTGGTAATGTTTAAAACTCTGAAATAAAATATATTATTAAAGATTCAGTGCCGAAAAACAGAAAAACAGAAAATAAATGAAAAAGTGTGTGGAAGAAATTTCAAGAATTTTGTGAAGAAAGAATATACAAATGGATAGCACAAACTGCAAATGAAAAAAATACACATATTTTAAGCAATTAATTTTCGAAGTTTACCTATTTCAAAGTGTACACCTATTTCAAATACTTCCACGGAATAGCATAACATGGAAAACTCAACTTCCTACAACTTTAATAATTGTTTATAATAAATGTTCTTGTAAGTAGCTTTGTTATAATTGCTTTTTGAAAGTTTTATTACCATAAAATCGAAATATATTTGAAATCATTTTCTGCATTAAACTGTTATTCATATTTTACTTGAATATAAGTTATTCCAGGAGGCAGTGATAATTAGGACCTGAATGAAAGTTTCACATATTCCGGTAGCAATTTTGAGTAATATTTTTCTTTTTCGTAATTCCTGTGATTTTAATTATCCATTCAATTAATGTAATGTCTTAATTTGCGAAATAGTCACACTAAATATCACTCGAAGTGCTGTGATATTATTTATGACAGTTAAAAGTGTTCCATTAATCTAGACATATGTTCGGAATACGCAGTATTTCGTTCTTTGCGTTCTCGTACATATCGTGGTATGTCGTGTTTGGACGATGCGTCATACTTTATCATACTTTTCGCCAAACGAATACATTCATATCGATCGACGTGATTTATAATTTTCATTTAGCTCGCAGTATTTTACTTGCGATTCTACTTTACTTGAGTTGCGCATCTCATATTTCAACATATTTGTATAGTGCGTCGGATGTTGTTGGGTCGCATTGTCACGCTTCGTCACTTGCGTTTTGCTCGTATTGTATCTCCGCCATTGTCTCCCGTCATTTGCGGTCCATCAGCTCTGCTCCAATACTGTCGCGTCATTCCCGCGCATTACATATGCATGTACGACCGGCGTTCTTGACGCGTATCAGCCAGCGGCGTCGACCATTCTCCGAACAAGGAATTTGTCACTCGAAAAGCAGGCGACGCCAGAATGTACTCAGTTGATTTAATGGAATAGCAAAGCTGCAAGGGAAGGAATTCTGATTTTATTCAGAATGTTCTTAAATGCTTTATTACTTTTCTTTAAAGAAATACCACATTCATAGGCATTTTCAGAACTAAATTTAAATATTGTTTTTACATTCATAAAAAGTGATGACAGCTTTTTATGCAACTAGAGAAAATAATATAATTATACTTTATAATTGCAAAATATTGGTGTACGTTTTTGCAGTACTTTTATTATAACTCCGAGTCTCCTCTTACACTGCTTTGCGAGCGTACGCTGCTGGAAAACCGCGAGTGAGCTCTGAAGCCCGAAAGTTCCCAGATTTAAATCCCGATGTTTTTGATTTCCGATGGCGCATTTTACCCGATGAGCCAAAACATTATCAGGTGAATAAATGGAACGAATGACGTCACTGTTTGAAGAGCATTTCAAAGGTCGACTGCTCTATTCGCCGTTACCTCTAACTAATTCCAGATGGGAACAGGAGCGCTCTATTCAGATGCCGTGTGCGATCCCTCGTTGCTTTTGTCCTCTTCCCTAACACCACATGCCAACACGCGCACACATCCACAGTATAAATGCACATGGAACAATTAGAAGTGCTTGGGTTGGCACTATTGGAAGAGTGTTGATCAAGGACGTGGACATGCACAATTGGTAGCAGCAAGGGTTATTTCCCAAATTATAACGCTTCTTTGAGGAAGTCTATTTTCATACTATCACGTTGTACCTGCACAAATTTGGGACCCATTCGTAGATTATCACAATTAAAATATTCATCCTTTCCTACAATGAAGGAATTAATTCGGATGTTCTGTGCAATACAGCGGGAAATGGAAGGTAGGAAAAATGGTTTGAAGAAACAGATCATGACTCAAGACCAAAGATCATGAAAAAGTCTAGGGGTAGAGACGAAAGTGATATTATTCCGTAAAACACATAAAAATTGGATAATTTTGAAAAATTATTTACCAGATATTAGTGAAATAGGTACAGAATATTTCTGTAATATCCATAAAAATATTGCCACTTAAGACTGAAATAGACATTTAACTAAAATGCATCTCAGTTGATCTAAATGAATGTAAAAAAATAAAAATTAATTATCTTTGAGGGGAGAAGGTACCTTGAAAATGGTCAAATTATCGATTTTTGTTTATTGGCAAATATATAATTCAAACATTGCTCTTTCCAAATACATCAACTTTTTTCTTCCAAGACACCTGGAAATTCCTTTAATTATTATATAAATGTCCCAGTGTACATGAACCATGCCCCCTTTTTTCACACGTATGGCTATTTTTTCGTAATTTTGAACCCATGTTGCATTGTTAATGAGTTAGGTTGCTATGAACAACATGCTCTTGTTCATACTTTGGTAGCATTGGTGTTTTGCTGAAGAAACTGATCCAGAATACGGAGCAGGAATGCTCTAGTATAGCAGCGGAAAGTACAGACATTTTTCAAATGGCGTTTTCCGAAAATGTATTTATTTTGTAATTAATGTACCGTTTCTCAGAAACTATTATTTACAATTTATTGAAACTTAAAGGATACGTTCTTTATAGTGGCAATAAATGTACATTTTTGAACAAACATTCTTCAATAATAAAAAATATAAACAAAAACCGTCCAAAAATGCTGAAAAAATTAGGGCAAAAGTTATTGTTGAAAACAATACTAAATACTTTTAATCAACGCAGAAAAATGTCAAAATAATAAAAAACTTGTCTTGAAGTATGTGAAATATCAAAATTTTCTATTTAACCATTTTCTAGAAAAAGGACATCAATAGTAGCAAATTTAACATGGGCGGTATTCAATGTGCTCTCTCCTGTTAGTAATGGTAGTGTGCAACTCATAAGCCACAGTTTCTGTACGCACGTTTTAAAATGAGTTCGATCCACAAATATTTTTTTATGAAATGATCACAATTTTCAAAAACCTTACGTACTTTAAAAATGGAAGTTTTTTTTCAGAACTTGAAACTTGGGTTTACACAATTATTATCTCATCCTTTTCATTGTAGTTATTACTACATTAGAAAAGAAAATCTAAATGTATATGGACATACAATAATTGAATACTTAGAAGGTACTTTAATTTAAGTCAGTACTAGGCAGTACTAAATCGCATAGGATCCGCTCATCAACAGACTATTTTCGCTCTATATCCTAGACCTAACAAATTAATACGTCTTTTCAAGTCCAAAGCATAACCCATCCATTCACGTTTTCCATACGCCATTCTCCTCCATCACCAGTTCATCTGGGGGATGGCGAGATAGTAAAGATTGTTTTCTCCAGCACGTTTACATATGCAGAGGAGTACAATTTTTGTGCATGCAGCTCTACCAAACACACACATAGGCAGACCAATCACGCCGCTCAATCCCGCTAGCCCGCGCCGTGTGCCAGGAGGAGGTCTCTGGGCGAATGGCGCCGAGCGGCACGCGGCGATTACGCGCGCTGCGTGGGAGCATCGGGGTTCATATCGCCAGCGCAGTGCGATTCATGCGGCAGGCCGGCGCCCGCCCCCTGCCGTCGCCCCGCCGCACCGCGGCGCTTCCGCCCCAAATTGTCCGTTTCCGCTCCCGACCCACCCACCCTCACAGCTACCACTTCCATGTTGCCGCCGCAGCCCAAATCGCGCTCTATACCTCGTCTTCTCGTCTCGTTTACCGCTTGCCGTCACTGCTCTTCCCGTGGATGTTTCCCCACATCTCGGTGCCGTAGCTGATGTCTCCGCCGTCGCAAACACTACCGTTCCCGTCTCCACCCTCTTCACCTCAAATACATCACCATTTGCTATCCTCTGGTTTTCGTTGCCACGCCCACGGACCGTACCGCCAGAGCCATCGCTAGCGTACGAGGTAGAACTGCCAGCAACGCGTTTCTCGGCCCCGTTTGGGCCGAAGCGACTTCCGCCTCTCTCACCACGTCGTTCCCTTCGCCGCAGCTGCCCTCGCCCCTTCTTCAGGGCCACGACCGCAACAATCAGCCCTACCGTCCGCGCGCCGCTCCTTCCGCTGCCGCCTCAGCTCCGCCCCTGCATCCGCCTTGCCTCCGCTTCCGCCCCCACCCCACCGGCAGCGCCCTGCGCCCGCACCACTCGCACTGCTTGCGCCCCGAGTGCCACCGCCCCCTACGCCCCCGCCGCCCCCGCCGCCCCCGCCGCCCCCGCCGCCCCCGCCGCTCCCGCGCCCCCGCCGCCCCCGCCGCCCCCGCCCGCCCCCGCCGCCCCCGCCGCCCCCGCCGCCCCCGCCGCCCCCGCCGCCCCCGCCGCCCCCCGCCACGCCCCCGCCGCGCCCCCGCCGCCCCCGCCGCCCCCGCCGCCCCCGCCTGCCCCACCGCCCCCGCCGCCCCCGCCGCCCCGCCGCCCCGCCGCCCCGCCGCCCCCGCCGCCCCCGCCGCCCCCGCCGCCCCGCCGCCCCCGCCGCCCCCGCCACCCCCCGCCGCCCCGCCACCCCCGCCGCCCCCCCGCCGCCCCCGCCGCCCCCGCCGCCCCCGCCGCCCCCGCCGCCCCGCCGCCCCCGCCGCCCCCGCCGCCCCCGCCGCCCCCGCCGCTCCCGCCGCCCCCGCCGCCCCCGCCGCCCCCGCCGCCCCCGCCGCCCCGCCGCCCCCGCCGCCCCCGCCGCCCCCGCCGCCCCCGCCGCCCTCGCCGCATCCGCCGCAACGCAGCGCTTCGCTCGCTATGAATCCCTCATTGCGATGCGCCTCGCGCTCCTCATTACTTCGCGCTTCGTTAGGCGCACCCGCCCCCCGCCACCGCCCGGCCCCGCCCCCCGCGCCCCGCGCGCGGACGTATTCCATCACCCGGCGAGCCGCCACCTGCCAACTCGCAGCCCTGCCGCCTCGATGCGCGCTCGGCGCCCGCCCTCGCCCGCTCTCGCCCGCGCCTACCTGCATAATCGCGTCCCTCCCCGCCCTGCCTCGCTACTCGCGCGGGCCGTGTCGTCGCCAGCATTGAGCCTTCGCATTTTCAGAACCATTCGCCGCCGCTTTCGTTTATACTCCCTCTCGCAGGCCCCTCGCCCACGCAGCCACCGCCCCCGCCTTCCCTTTCCCCGTTGCAGGTTTCGCCTTCCACTGAGCTTACGTTTGATGTCTTATTAGTTTTCTGCCACCTTATTATTACGTTTTTATTGGTTTATGCTTTTAATTATTTATATATGTTCTGGTTTTGGTGGTATTGTCTATATTTCAATTTATCCTTTGCCTGCGGCAAATGAATGTGCTTCTACTTTCGGAGCTGTATTTGCAAATTAATTGTTCAATAACTTGCAACGTCTCTCGCTCGACTTGATGCTATTTCTGTCCGTTCCCTTTACTCTTACCCTTTGATCGTTCACTCATGCACTAATTATACTTCCATTATCAGCTTCTTTTGGCTGTCATTTACTCTGCGACTTCTCTTCTTGACCTTCATTTTCAGCTTCTTCTTCTTCTCCTCTATTCGAGGTCTAGGAATTCCCTGCCTTGTCGAAATGTGTGCTTCACTGCTTCTCAACGCCCACGAAGTTCGTGCAGCTTCTGTGACTTAATGTGCCAATCATCTCGGAAGTCTTTTCGTTGTTCAGGGGTTCCTGTGACCTCGCCGCCAAATTGGCACCCTCCGTCCGCTCTATCGCTTCTTTCTATTGCTTGTTTTGCGTCAGATCAGTCTGCTGTCAGTCGTTCGCCTGTCTACCGCTAGCGCCCATGCACCGCCACCTCCGGCGCAGCCCCATCACCTTTGTCACCCAGACGCCCCGGCCGCAATTAACTTCGCAGGCCCGCAAAGCAGGCACCTCTGGCAACGTGACTTCGCTTTCTTTAAACGTGTTAAACACGGTTTGTCGTTCAAAGCTTTTTACATTTTTCTACAAGCCCCGTTATTAATGCTTTAAAATAACTTGAGTACAAAACACTAACTAGTAAAATATTTCTAACTCATTTTTTCGGACGTGAATGTATTGGAATCACTAATTCAATGAAGAAATTGATTTAACGATACGAAGTTAATAATAATTAACATTATCTCATTCTTTACTAAATGTCTTTAAATGTAATTTTCAGATTGACAAAGTATGGTATTTGCTATTACAAACGAATTGAACTTCTATAGCAAAACAACTCGCTTAAGTATATAGGAAACTTTCAGTTTCGAAACTACACTTTCTATTTGATATTAAAATATTTATGAGAAACTTTTACAAATGTTACCGACCGAATTTGAGACAAACAACTACAGAGAAAATTGAACGCCACCTTTCTTATAGAACAAACCCGGTACACAGCGTCGTGCTGTCCTTGTTCACGTCAAAATTCAAACAAATGTGTATGGCTTTTCTGCTTATAATATCGGTTTTTTCAGAAAGAGAAATGTAAAATATTTATTCCCAAAATATTAAAATATTATTAAATATCATTCATTTAAGTTTTTATGTAGTGAATGTAAGTAGAAGAAATAATTTGTTGGATAATTTTCAAGCTGAGGGTCTTCGCTAAATTATTGCCAAATTACGTTTTCTACACGATGTTTCTTTCTTTTATTCCCACTCCTGAGATCCTCAATATGACGTCATAAGACGAGTTGAGTTTAAACTCGACAATTTTTTACTTTGACTCTCTGCATATTCTTTCGAACACTACACCATTACGTTTGTTCGAGTTTGAATGCAAAATTCTAAGTATGAGAGGAAATTATATACAGCTGATATTAGAAAAAAATATTTTCATCAATGGTGAACTCCAATTTTGTTAACCT